>WSUI01000502.1:2035-24608 GCA_019633595.1 Tulasnella sp. UAMH 9824
CCGTCGTCCCTCATCCTCCAACCATGACCCACAAGGATATCTACTTCTCACATCCTCGCAAGTTCGGCAAGGGCTCCAGGCAATGGTGAGCGAGCGACTCTCCCCAACCGAGGGCTCGAGGAATCCCGGTATTGACGTTGGGATACCTGCCGAACAGCCGAGTATGCGCCCACCAGGCTGGTCTTATCCGCAAGTATGGCCTTGATCTCTGCCGTCAATGCTTCCGAGAACGGTCAAAAGACATCGGTTTCGTTAAGGTGCGCGCCGTCCTGAAGGAACGTTGACAGCAGCTGCAGCATACTGACGTCCGTCCTCCTTTCAGCGGTACTGATCTCCTTTCTCGACTTGTATCACCCACCTTGTTTTGTTCCTGGCTATCTTCGATCATGTATACATCAACATTTTTCACTTCCACATATGAGACAATACCAGGCCCTTCATCACTGCAAGCATCTGTGGCCAGACTACGTCGCGTGTGTTGGGCTCCGTACTAGTGACGGCCTTCCCTCAAGTGCGATACGGGATGAAGCACCGTTCGCAGCATCCTTTGCGTTTATTGCACCTGACACCCCGCCCAATTCAAACCACCTTTCACTACCCTTTTGGTATATGCCACCTTAGTTCTATTTGTGCGATATATAGGAGAGGAACCAAGGGATTCTACATCTCGGGATCCAACGGCCATTGAATTGAAGAAAACGCCAGCTGCTCATACGGCGCGTGGCACGCCGATTCCTTCTCGCAGTCCCTCTGGATTCTAAAGCGAATAGGTTCCTCCTACAGATGATGATCATCTCCTCCCACAATGGGTTTGACTTTGCCGACTCGAATCACAACACACACACACAAAGCTAGCGAGGAGAAGTTTCCATTCATTTCCAAAAATCAGAATACACTACCAGACGCGACGAAAAGAAGAATAAAGGCCACGGAAACGAAGAAGATACAGAAGAGCCTAGTTTTGAAGTTGAAAGGGAAGACGGCTTCAAACGATTTGGATTTAGGATAAGTCGGTCGACTGTCTTTCGACTTCAAGTCGTTTCATGATTAGCCATCCTCGAATGACCTTCTATACACATGCTTTAATGACTCGAGGAGGAGAGCGCATTTGCTAGGACGCCAGAAAGAACAAAGTCAGTCCGTGAATGAGAATTTGAAAGAATCGACGACTTATCGGCAACACCTTGTCCCCTTTAGACCACTCCTCGACGCTTCCTTGACTTCAGGAGTGTGTTCTGTGACGACGGGAGTACTAGGCTGAGGAGGGGACAGGCAGAAGCTTGACCAGCGCGCCGGAGTTGGAGGGTTTGACGTTCCGGGAGTTGACGGGCTGGGGAGCGAGGAGAATAGGGAAGCCGAGCACGTCGAAGGCGCCACGAATGAGCTGGCTTGGTACTCTGAGTCGATGGTGGGATCGAAAGATGAAGAAGGTGCGGAGAAAGAGGGAGCCTGGGGGAAAGGGCTCGGACGGGTATGAGCCCAGTGGTCGAGGTCGAAGGCATCCTGGAAAAGAAGTGGGTAATGTGAATAGTCATTTGAAAGTGAGTTCGAACCGTAACGATAACGTACACCTTGCTCTTGGGCCATTTCATCGTGACCCACCCAATGACCGCGCCCAGGTCGCTAGTCGACTCGCCGTGGTGGACACCGGGTGAGGTGGCTTTCGAGTCCCCACACCTGTGCAGGTTTAAAACGACCCCCCTGATATGGGAGATACCCGGGAAGGCAGCTTCTCGACCAACTGGTCAATACCTGGGGGGAGGGGGATGATACAAATTAATCGTTCAAGGCGTGTTCTGGTCGCCCTCGAACGGAGGGATGGGATGAGCTGATTGATGGTCCAGCCAAAAGCCATTCCGATGCGCGGCAGCAGTCTGAGATCCGTGCCGAGATATGGTCGAAAGTTGCATACATCTCGCTAAACCAGTCCAAATTCGCAACACCCAGCTCGAGCTTAAGTTTAGGACGGAAGTGATAGACTTGAGGCGTTTGGTGAGCCAGCATGTTGAATCCAAAGATAATGATACATTCGTAAAGACGACAGATACAAGCAAGATCGAAGACATCTATTCATAAAAAAAACGAGACGCAACGGTGGCGTTCAGCTTCACTTGGACTTAGGGTAGGTGGGTCGAGTAAATTTTAACTTCAAGTACATGCTGGTGGTCTCGCGGAAGGCCATCTCAGGATGGCCCCTTGGGTAGACAAAGCCTTGTCGAGCATTGACAATTTGAGGACGAGGACGGAGTTGCTGGAATCGGAAGGAAGAAAAGCCACGGTCAGTTTTCCGAACGACAGAGAGAATACACCACTTACCGGTAACGCCTCGTTAGCTTTAAACCACTCTTCGACGAGTGCAGTATGGTACCGCTTGTCCCCGTTCCGTTTCTTCCACTTCTTCGTGGTGAATGTGCCTAAATGCCCTCCCTTCTTCAGAACTGCCATCAGGAAGAAGGGTGACTTCCGCGCCTGGCTCCTCGGTAGATCTTTGCCTGGCATAAGAGGATCGTCCGCACAGTTCACCGCTAGGCACGGAACACGAATGTTCGGCAAGTCGTCTACAGCCGATGTTGAGGCCATGAACTCCTCGCCGGACAGGAAGTGGGCCGTAGCAGCGACGAAAGTCTTGCACAGCCCCGTCAATGATTGAGGGAGGATGCGCGAAGTGATTTTCCGCAGCGAGCTGGTCAAGGCGTCACTGATTTCAGGTGTGTAGTCGGGGACGATAGAGGCGGAAGAGGTGCCCTGGGGCGGAGTTAAGCAAGGCGTGTTCGATTCGATGAGCGGAGTTGGCGGCCAGGAGCTTCCTGGGGTGGTTGGGCTGGGCAGGGACGAAGAAACCGAAGTCGCAGGCGTCGACAAGAAGGATGAGAAGGATGAGTTGTTTCTTGATGCTTTAGTGAATGGCCATAACTCTCGAGCGAACTCGGAGCTAATCGATTCCAAGAAAGGGGGAGAGTTTGAGATTGAAGTCGTCGTCGCCGGGAAAGGATTTGGACGCGTGTGGGTCCAGTGTTCGATGTCGAATGCGTCCTGGAGGCAGAGTGAAGCAAGACTCATGAGGACGCTGAAGTGATCAGGCTTAGAGAGAGTCTACGTGCTTTATTTCTCTTCACCAACTTCGAGTAAAAGGCTCCAACAGTCGGGTTGAAGACGGCGCGGGAGACGAAGTTGGTCTCCATAGCCTTGCACGATGCCTTGAAATCGTAAACCGGACTGATGAGAGCGGCGGCCGAAACTGGACACGCCTCGCCCCATTGACCGAGCGTCTTGGCGGTAATAACGGCACCAAGTGACGTGCCTTGGAAGAAGGGAAAGGACGACGGCGTGAGGCTCTGGGAGCCACTACGAGAGACTGAACGAGATTTTGAAACTTACCGATTACATAGACCTTGCCTTTGGGCCACTTCATCGTGACCCACGAAATGACCGCGCCAAGGTCGCTAGTCGAGGCGCCGTGATGGAACGTGGGTGAAGTAGCTGTCGATTCACCGCATCCTCGGAGGTTGAAGACAACCCCTCTTCCCCTGTTTTCCTTGACAAGAGAAGAGAGGACTTCGTGAAGGTACGGCGCCTCCAAGTCTCCTAGAGTACACGAGATAGTTTCAGCGTTCTTAGTAAAGAAAAACGAATCTTGTCTGGAAAGCGACTTACCGGCCATGCCGTGAACGCCTATGAAGGTCGGAGTGTCCTCTGGGGCATCATCTCCAAGAGACACCTGGACTTGAGTGTTGCCGCCATCGGCAAACTCGAGATAAAAGCTTAAAACGAGGAGAAGAAGACGAAGCGAGAAGGAAAGGCAGTCAGGGACGACGAAAGCGCGGGGAAGTCGTCGAATGATCACACTCACGTCTTGGCGGGTTCCGCGGGGAAGGCGCGGCGTTCGTATTTCAAAGATGAAAGAATAGTTTGTATAACACCATTTCGACCGAATGGAGCGGTGTATCCGGCACTTAACATCGTTGAAAGACTGGCGAACTCGCTGACGAGCCGTTGCTGGGGGTCATGAGAACCGCCAGAGGGAGATTGGCAGTGTACAACTTCGATAACCTTGGAAGAGGATGCAGAAAAAGAGAAGACCATGATGTTGCAAGTGCCCAGGGGGGGGGGGGAAGGATGAGCGTTAGCGAGGTGAGAGGGGGAGATTTCGAGAGAGGCAAGGTGGCTCTTGGAAGGGACGAAGATGATGGGGTTGAGGTCGAAAGGAGAAAGCGGTTTGAGGTGTATAAAAGTAACTCGAAGGTGTCATGGGAGGTAGGACGAGCTTGAATCTGGGGACTGTTGTTGGTCGTGTGGGCGTCGGCGGAGGGTACCCTGGCGGAAGAGATGTAATGGGAATACAACAGCCATTGTAAAAGGTCTCATTCAAACGGGAGTAGGAGTGCAGTAGCCCAGCGCGGTGGAAGCAGCGGATACAGAGCAGAGAGTCGGGGCATATAGGAGATCGGTCAAAACGAAAAGAGGACCCTGAGTGGCGTGTCCTCTGTTCCTTGCCGCAGACTCCTCCTTCACGAAGAGTTAAAATCCTTTTCGGGAAGCATCAAGCCATGTACAGGTAGATTAATAAATATCTGAGATGTGCGCTATGGTATCTCGTATAGGAGCTCATGGGGCACGAGGGTTACCGACGAGGACGCGTCTATCTCCGTGTCCGGCCCAGTTGGAACGGCAGCCAGATCCCCGGTATCCGAATGATTTACCAAGAAAATTTAGGATATCGAATTGAATTTCAATACCGAATACATGCTATCTGACTCCGTGGATTGTGTCCAGCTCATTTCTTTCGAGACCATCCATCCGGAAAGGCACGACGCGTGTGACGTCACGATCCAGGGTCTGAATGAAAACCCTCCACCACATCCAAAATGTTTTGTTTATTCCAAGCGCCGTATACAGAGTAGGCATCCCCGATGTCAGCAGAAAGGAGGAAGATCTTGTTTCATGAGTTAGCGGGCGTCATGAGAGGATCCGGATCCTCCATCCCTCGTCGAGGATGGAGATACCAAAAGATACCGCTCTCCAGGACGCACCCGAACGCATCCCTCGACGGAGTGGAGCTGCCTATACATCGGGTGACACGTCGTCAAAGAGCTAGTATATCGGTCTTCTTCGTGCTACCAGGCCCGAATCATGATGAGTCGAGCTGAGATCTAGTATAGCCGAAAGTCCAGCCCACGAGCAGCACAGGCAGGAGTAGTCCAAGCATACCGTCGGAACTAGATAAGCACTGTAAGAGAAGCTTTAAAGTTCAGGATAGGAGGGCGTTGTAGGTGAGAACTCGATGGGTCTTCATAACACTTGAATCCGGAGTCAGCACCTTCTGTTCGACATATCGCGAATCGGGCTGTTGACATCTGCCCTGGCTCGGTCGGCCTCAAATCTGATTCCTATCAGGTAGAGGCGCCAAGGGCGGTACCCATTCCGTTGACAGCTATTGCGATTCAGGCATGGAATGAAAACTCAGGACGGAAGAATCTCTCCCCACAGGCCTGGCCAGTTGGTGGTCATCCTTCCAATCAACATAGGTTCTGTATAACTAATCCCCAGCTATCGACGGTCTCCAGCAAGGCATAGCCATTAGAGCAAATATCTGCTCGCTGAATCGGAATATCATTGTAACAGTCCCGATCGGGTCCGATTCATGATCCAGGGCGCGAGGGCGCGGACAAGCGGGCCGCCCTGCAATGGGGTTCCCCGGAATCAATCTCGTCAATAAATCAAGATCTATCCACCACGCGATTGCAGTCTATGCATCTCCTCAAGCAGTTATGGTAAGTTTTCGGTTACTCAACCCGCACGATTAAACGCCGGAGAAGCCGTGGCGGCGGTCGCTTAGCTGAACTGGCTCAAAGACCACACATATGTATACATCGCCCCACGGCAGCTCAGATTCTCCTCAATCAAGATATAATTACTCGTTCAGAGCATGTATATACAGCGGAGAATAGCCAATAAATCTCGTACATTTAATTGACTTTGCCCACGCCGGCGTCGCGCGTGGAACTTCAGCCACGCCCATAGGCGTCAAATTATTAACGGCCGAGTAGAAATGGCATCAATTTCAGGAACGAGCTTTTACAGCGGCGCAGTGATTCGGAAGAGGCCTACCTGAGCCAAAGCACTGAGAACGCCGGTGTCCAGGCGTGATGCGACCGTGCCGGACGATTCGAAGCGATTCCACTCGCAGTAGCGGCCCAAGTAAGCTGCACACGTCGTCGCATCAGCCACCGTCTGCACAAAGTACTCCGCGCCTCCAGAGGCTGTCCCCGTGTCAGGAGGGGTGACGGATTTCTGTCGGCCGTGCAAACGTAGTCCCATCAGTTTCGAAAGATGATGAAAAAGCGGCAGGAAAACCCAGACTGACGAAGTAGTTGCCCTCGACAAGGATGTGCGAGCTAACAGCAGCGTCGATCGCGTGACCTCCAACAGTATCATAGTAGTCTATGACAAGCTTGATGAACGACGCGGTTGGACGTTCGGGTGAAAAATGTTACGCACTGTTCACGGTGTGGATTTGTTGGTTATAGCCGCTAATTTCACCTGAAAATACCAAGCAGTAGCGAGATATTCGCATTTCGTGTGTCGAGTATTCCTAACCAACGTGTGGTCCACGACCTATGAAGAATGGACATCAGCCTTCCTGGCTGACATTCGTGAACTGAAAAACCTACCTGACGTATGATAGATATGATTGTTCATAACGGTGATGGTGTCAGCTTCGCCGGCAATGAGGAGGAACCAGTAATGTTGGCCTATTAGGAGGGTCAGTCTAATTGTGCAGTATCGGAGCCGGTGAGCCCTTTTCGTACCGTTGCATCTATAGAGAAGGCGTTGGTCAAGAAATGTCTCAGAGTATGTTCCTTTGCAATGAAGTACGAGGCGCTGTAAGACGTTGTGCCGTAGAAATAGCTGTTACTAATTGCATCCAATATCCGAAATTCCCCCAAGGCAGCCGCCCTCTTGCCCGCGGTCGACATCGTTGGAACCGGCGGAGGGCAGAAAGGTAATTGCCGTATGATGATCAAAAGTAGCTGCACGCTTACTACATCCTTGGATTCGAATCGGGGAATTGAGCATTGAGGCTGCAAAAAATGGCACCGCTTTGGATGATAACCTCATCCGATTGCCCTCTGAGAACGTTGGTTTTTGAGCTTAGCTTAACAAATAGGTGGTAGCTCGTACTCAGAACAGATATGAGCTCACCAAGACCTGTAATCAAGCACCTCGTGCACGGTCCGCAGCCGCCCAGCGTTTTCAGCCTGTAACGTGCCATCTAAATTATTCGGGCCGACGTCGGCATTTTCTCTGAGTCGTCGCCAAGTTTGTGTGGGACTCCTTCACTCGAGGAAGTAAGAGAAGTAATTCTCAGATAAAAAGGTGTAGCCTACTTTATGCCGCAGAGATCTTCCAATGGAGCACTGTCGTGGATCACAGGCAGGAGTTAAGACCTTTTGGAGAGTTTGCAAACCCGGTTCATCGGCTACTTCCATCACCCGGATTCTATGCAGGTATGACACATCTCTGAAGTTACTGAAGCAAGATCCAGGACAGTAATAAGAGTTTGGATTGGCTTGCGGGAAGTAGACGGGATGAAAGCTTGGAAGGCGCCATTCGCCCGTTCTTCAGTAAACCCGCTATGTCCGTCGGTTTGGTCGGGAAGCCAAGACTGGGGATGATAGCTGCTCCCGGAGGTACTACAGTGATGCCTAACTAGACGATGTCATTAACTGTGTCGACATAAGTGTTCGGCACGACAAAGGGATGTGGACGTATATATTGGAACAACATAATATTACCTAAACCGGACCGCTCAGCTAATCCTCGTCGGCTCCAATCAGCCACCCAACACCCCTTGCAAGGGCGGCCCTCGCGTGATGAGATACTTCAGAGCCGATCTCGCTGGCGGGCCTCGGACTGTCCCTTCCTTCGTCCCTCGACCTCGATGCAGATCTCCCCCCAAGCGAAAAGGGTAGGTTTGCAGCAACTCCCGCCATGCGATTGAAAGTCCTCGAAGCCATGGCGGCGGCGTCGGCTGACCCTAATGGTAGAGCTGGCGTATTGGGCATCGAGAGGAGGTGGGCGCTGAGAGATGGAAGTCGACCTGCCGCGGCAGATAGAGCTGACAATCCGCCTGACCGACTGAGGGGTTTCGTTCTCTCGGCGTGCCTTCTCCGTCCGTTCGGGCCAGTTCGGGGGCCACGCTCCTCGATCGCTTCGTTTTCGACCCTTCTCCAAACTGCCAAAACGTCCAGTACGTTCTCAGCTGGACAGAGTTGCATGGCGAATCCCAACAAGGCCAGCTTCTTCTTGACGTCAGGGAACTCGGGTTGTCGTCCCAGCTGGAAGCACGTGTGCCAGCAAACCTCCACCGCATCCTGCGCCTTTTGGGCCTCTTCTTCGCTTGGTAAAGCTTCATCTGAGGTGGTGGGCCGTAAAACGGTTTCGCGGAGAAGTCGGGTGGTTCGCACCATGCGCTCGCTCAGTTCGGCAGCCTTGTTAAAGTCTTCTGCCTGCGTCGCGGCATCGGCGAGCATAGCCAAGGCTTTGACTTCCGCCGCCACATCGTTTCGGAATCCTAGTTTCCGGACAATGTCGAGCACCACTTCTTCGTGCTTGTACACGTTCTCCGTGCTCGAAAGGACTCTGGCAATGAGGCTGAGCCGGTCTTTGACTAACCGGATTTCGATGGGGGCCATGGGGACTCCTGGCCGAGACTGAACTCCATAAGAGCAAATTTTCGAGGTCGCTTCGATGAATTCTTTCTCCGCAAGAATCGTTGGCGTAGGCTTCGCAACCGAGAGGCTGAGTGGTATATGGTAAGCTTCACACATGACGTTAATACGAAGAGACCCACCAATCGTAGGCGTTCTTCATTTCTCCGATATGGAAATTTCCAGACGAGGCGTTATCATAGAACTCGCGAGACATGGTAAGACATATTTCTTGGAGAGTTTGCTCCGATAAGGGTGGGCTCCCTTTTCTGGGATTCAGGAGACGCTTCGCTAGTTGAAACTCTAAAAATGCATGGCTTAACCTCGACATTCTCCACGGATAATGGCCAGTACTCACTTCCAAGGCTGAGAAGACCTTCAAAGAAAATCCTTTTAACTTCATCCGTCGTAAGGAGACCGAAGGCGCCTTTGAGAAGTCCCTCTTTTCCTCCAGCAAGTCGTACCATATCGTTCATCAAGTCCTCCCATTCATCGTCATCCTCTTGCTCATCGCCAGACGATGCTGTATTCCGTCGCGCCATCCTGATGGCCCATGATTTCTGCTGACTTGCGTTATCTGCGCTCTGGAGGAACCACCGTAATGGCGCCGAAACGTCCCAACGGTCAAGAATCTCTCCGGACTCGAGGTGAATATCAAGAATGTCTAATGCTCGCGATAAAGCTTGTATTGGAAGAGGCTTGAAGAATAGGAGAAGTTCCTGCGGAGTCGCCTTTCCACGAGTGGCAGACGGTGTGACGAAGTCTGCCATCGCACGAAGCGTCATATCCGCAGCTTCTTCTGCCGTCTCGTCGTCTGAAGTGGGTGAGGCTTGTCCGCCTGGAAGGGATTCGAATATGCGTGTCATGGTCCCCCATTCGTGGAGTTCGTCGCTTCCATATAAGCAGGCCAACGCTAAACGTGACATGTCGTCGTTCTTCTTGATTAACCGCTGTGCAGCAGGTAGAATGGGTTTGGAGGCTTCGAAAATGGCGGCAACAACCGGAAGAGGAGAGGAGAGGATGTAATCGTATAGGTACCGGGTGGGAATTGTGGGATCCGCCTTTCCTGTTCGTTCTTGCTTGACTTCGAGGACGTACAGATACGGGAGGACGAGGCGTCGAATATCAGCGGCGATGGTTTCTGGTGTCGAGTGGGCCAGATAGGACTGCATGATAGTTTTCGCATCTGTTTGTTGCCACTTTGATAGGTTCCATTGGGACTGTGTAGCTTTCCGGCTATTCGTTGCTCCTGAAGTCTCATACACGAGGCGGGAGAGAAGGCTTAGATCCTCCCCAAGTTCGTCGAGGCCGGGTATTCCTTGGGAAGCACCGTGCTGGACCCATGCAAGTGCGACGTCGACAAGGCCCAATTCCGAATCGATCCTCCGAACCCGGTCCACATACCACGTCGAGAATTCGACGGCTTGCAAGAGAGAAGGGGCTTCTGTCTCCCTCTGCAATGGAGCGACGAGGGGTAAAGTGGCACTTTGCAGGATTGGTGCGGGGTCGCTGGTTTCGACCCACTCCGGTTCGGCCCTCCAGAGTGTGGTTTCCGGTAGCTTTTCTTTCTCGGAAGCGTAATCGAAAGTAGAAAGAATTCCTGCTAATTCCGATGGTAGGACGTATAACGGGATCGTTGCGACGATCTTCCAACGGTGGGGGAGTAGTTCGCGTTGGTGCTTGATTAGAATTCTGAGTGCCGGGAATTGCAGCGTAGATGCAAGGAGAAGGGCGGTGTCAAGAGTTGGAGTGAATAGGAAGGCGGAGAGTGATATAGGTGGGGGGATTCCGGGTTCTGCTTGCGGGGAAGTGGGGGCTTTGGGCTCCTCGTCTTGCACATCCGCCCAAGGATCGAGGTCCAGGTCTTCCAGGTCGGTCGACTCGCTCGAGCTTCCCTGGTCCGTCGGTTCGTCTGAGTCCTCCTCCAATTGTCTAGACAGGGACCATCCACACTCTGAAGCCATTGCAGCGTAGGTCTCGGTCAAGTCGCTGCGCTGCAGCAGCGTCCTGCGCAATACCAGCAGCTCCGGCGTGCCATCGTCAAATTCCAATCCTGACGGGTCGTATTCTCCCTCTGCATCTCCCACATCCTGTTCGTCTCCAAGCGACCTTGAGAGATCTACTGCCTTTTTTGCCTCTTTTGACGCTTCTTCTGTCCTGCTGAGACCGGTGCGAATGAGAGAGCGTTGAGCCTCGACGTCATCAACCACGCGGTCGACACAGGCGGCAGCGACCCAGACGTCGTCACTGATGGTGGGTAATATCTCTTCTATGATATCTGGTGTGATTTCATCGTCGGTTAAGTCGATCCATCGTTCGGCTGGTGTTTGAATGCTGGCGTCCATTGTAGCTTGGGGCGGGATGAGCGCGTGTCCTTCACACGGTTTAGCTCACGTTTGTGTTCGGTTCGACGCCACCAATTCCCCCGCAACTCGGTCGATGCGAAGATGTCGACAAAACAGAAGCAACAGGATGTCTCGCGTGTGAAAAGCACGTATGAGTCTTTAATGGGTAAGTTGAAGCGGGACCGTTTGATTCTTTGCAATTGCTGACGTGGGGAGCTGAAGCCAACCTCAGCAGGCTCAAGACCAGAATAAGCGCAGCAGACTCCGGCATTCTGGACGAACTCCCTCGCTTTTTCGACATTATTGATGCGCTACTTAACTCTAAACCCATTCCGGCAGACTTGGCAGATGGACTGGACGCAGAGGGCGCGCAACAGGGTCTTGAATGAACGGAACTTTTAAGCTGACTATTTGCAATTCTCCAGGAGTGGCCCTATGGAACATCTCGACAAGTCTGAGACCATCATCAGACTCGTCCCCCGAAAGCTGTAGAGTATTTGCCTTTCGTGAGTCTTCAAGCACTGATAGAGACGTCATAGCTTGTAACCTTCTTCCGGTCAGTCCGCTTAACTGGCTATCTCTTGATCGAAGCTGGGATGGAATCCAGGCCAGACGTAGAAGGTACTGTAAATCCTCACTCCAGGGTAGTGCTCATGTCTCATCCTCTCGGAAGCCCTCATTCGTATTCTTCTGCTAGCCACAAAGACCGCATCATCTCTTGCTGGTACGCTCAGTTGTTGACTTTCTCTGGTCAAATCCTTAAGCTATTGCTAGTATGCGATGAGCTAGACTATGCCGAGCGACTACTTATGCGGGCGGCAAAGGTAAGTTGGCTTTGCCAGACTTTGATCTCACTTTCATGACCATTTGGATCCAATCGACAACATAGTTTGAAGAGATTCTAAGCAAATCTCAAGACACAAGTTTGGAGAAACCAAAGGCTGCCTCCATTGTCTCTTATTTTTCAGGTATGTATCTCGGTCCCAAAATCTACTTGCAACGAGTATCCGATTGACAACGCGCCTTCTAGCACGCATGGAAATGGTAACTCAAAGTCTCTGCCTCCTGGTTGATTCCTGCCTGAGCACATTCCTATAGGAATGGCGTCGAGAAAACGAGTCTGTCGCCTATCACATGCTAGGGAAAGCGTCAGGTAAGGAAATAACATCGATGCTCGGTCCCAAGCACTCGCAATCTCATCTATATATCTATTAGATAACGCACTCTTGTGCAATCTTTCGTCGGAAGACGTAAGTCCGTCTTTCTTGGCCAGCGTCTGGATTGTTAACAACACTCTCCTTAGATCGAACTCCTGGCCAGCAAAACATTAGACATCGGGAAATCGATTCTCAAAGCAGTTCTTGCGGAGACATCGAAAGATAAATATGGTCAGCCTGGCCAACCTGGACCTGAGGTGGCGTTGGAGTGGCTTCAACGAGCTCTACTTCTGGTGGAAACCGCCGGTAAGGAAGGCACCCAGAATGCTTCGCTCAGAGTGAGGATCGTTTGTTTCGTCCTTTGAGCCGGCTTACTTACCAAAGGTTCTACAGAGGGCCACCCTTCGTGGTCTTGGTTAGTCTCCGTATTTCCTATGAGGGATAGATGACCACCGACGCTAAGCACCTCCCTATGAACACCTTAAAAAAGCAAGAGCACATTTTCAGCACTCAATAAATAAACATTCAAGTCTGGACAGCGCGGAAGAAGCGATCACAGAATTGATGGCAGACCAGGAGATGGTATCGCCTCGCCAATTTGCGATACTGCTTCCACCTAAATGTTTGTTCCCCCATCACCCTCACCTATAAAATAGAAACCCGAAGAAATCCAGCAGCTCCGTTGGATGCACCTCTCAATTCTGAAGCGTCGTAAAGTCTCGAACGAACGACTGGAGGCCGGTGGGTAAACCTTTATGTTTGAGGTATTACGCTTCCTTGACTCTGGAACAGCCTTCAGGGCCATCATCGACAATGTTTCCTTCAACGAGATCAATGTGACAGAGTGGGTTGTTCATGGAATCGATTTGAGACTAGTCCTTACCTATGGCTCTTAGCATTCTTCAAGAAATTGGGGTTTTAGCAGATAAGTAAGTCTACACAACGTCTCATCGCGAGCCACCCTGGGTTTATAGAAGCTTCACCGTAGTCGAGCTCTCGTTTCCGCATTGTTTCAAATCCTTCTAGAGCGAGCTATCGATTCTGAGAATAACTCAGGCCAGCCTTTCGTGGCCCGAATTCTCACTGCGCACATGTTTATACTGATGTCGGCTCCGGATGATTCCGAAGCCCTAGACAGTACGCGAGCCTCGCTGAAAGGTACGTTGTCACAATACCTCCATCTGCTTCTTTCTAATTACCTCTCCAAGTGATATCGAGAAACCCCGCCTTCAACCTGGATAAAGTCGCAGCGTCCGCGTGCCAAAGTCTTTTGTTTCAGCAAGGCGGACGCTGCTTTCAGGCAAAGCATTATCTCCAAGCTGCCGAGTGGTTCAAACTCGGTGCAGACTCAATATTCGAATCCACCTTAGAAGCGAACCTATCTAAATGCCTCCGAAAAACTGCACTATGTTACATCCAAGCGGGAAAATATGCATTAGCAACCGATACTATTGCTAAATGCCCAGGCAGTGAAGCAGCGACTCGATACGTTTCGTTCTTATGTGCTGCATATCAGGGGCTGGAAGACGATGGTACGTGTTCCGTTTCCATCAGGATTCTCCTCCACTCATCTCTTTATTAAACCTTGGCAGCAATTCGAGCGATTGCGGACATGGCTACCTCCCCAGACTTCGATCGCAAGATGCTACTACTGGCTACTAAGCTCGCTCATGAGCATAAAATGCGTTCACTTTTACTCTCAATTCTGGAAAAGCTTCTCTTGACGTTGCAGTCAAACGCTGCCCTTGAAACGGAGGTCGAGGCCATGACACTGATAAGGTCTGTCGCACTTGTAAGTCCACTCCTATCTTATCACTAAACCTAGTGACTTGCAGGTGCATGGTCCGGGTGATTGTCGAGCTTCTTAATGAGCCAAATGCCGATATGTAAGTACATCGGGCTTCACCGTGATGCTCGATACTGAACTGCCGCCCCCAGTTCTCCACTTCTCGACGCCTTCATCCGGCATGTACGAACTGGTGGGCAATGATTCTCCGATCGATTTAGCATAGTATACTGATTATGAAACAGCGATAGACCTGATTGAAGCTTCACTGGTCCGCAAATCTGCCTCACTCATTACGAAGGATGTATCCTGGCTTTGGAGAATCGCTTATAATACGGCAATCGAGGGCTGCAAGTGTTGGGACGCCTTTAAAGTTGCTGAGTTGTTCTCACTTGCGCAGAAAGTGAGTGATGCACGTCTTTAGTGTAGCACGCAGTTACTGATGATTTCCTAGTTGATCTTGCTCTATGAACGCACAACTGTGGCAACCTTGGACAATGAACTCGAGCACTACGCACGACTAGCACTGTTCTCGTCTATCTGCTGTCGAGGTTTGCATCCTGTTTTAGATCCACAGCCTGCTCCTGATCTAGTTTTAGTTTTCGGACTTCGTCAGATCGGCGAAAATACGGATTTGGTCAGTACCCTCCCTTCAGCCCACGCCACGTACTCTAATGCAGGAAGACTGAACAGGTCGAAGTGCGAAAGATGCTGAGGAACGACATCAGGGACTTTCGAGACAAGACATTGCCGTGGCTTTCGCTGACTGAAGACAGCACGACGAAGTTAACAGGCTTGGTAAACTTGTCGTTTGTCCTTGAGGTGGAGCAGGTTTGCTGTCTGAAGGAATGGAGTGATCTTCAACGGATCATGGAGGTGAGTGTAGAATTCCTGACGCATAAGGACAGTAGCGAGAATAATTTGCTTATTTTCCTTAAACAGGATATTATCAAATCACCAGCTGCTGTGTCGTCGGAAACATTTGAGGCTATCGTCGACTTGATTGTAAGCAATGAAAGACGTTAGATGAGCACGTACTAATATCCATTTAGTGGGCTCAAACATCATGCCCAACACACGCGTTGTACGCTGCCCTCGAGGTACTTGCTTTACTTCGAAAAGAGCCTAAGCATGAGTTAATGTGTCTTGAAGGCAATCCTCACTTCAAGCGCTAATCGAGGGCATCTCGGGCCGGATAAATTCGCCCGCTGGCTCCGGGCCATTGTCAAAATCCTCCTGGCTCGAGCCCGAGAGTCCGATCGTCTACGTGCTCTAGAGTGGATCCGGCAAGGGATAGATGTGATGAAATGTGGGACAGAGGAGGTAACGTTCCAAGAGTTGCTGTTTCTTCTGAGTGCTAAGTCGCACCACGTTTGGTAGAATCCATACCCCAACGACGAGCAGCAATACATGCTGGCCACATCGTTCAATGTTGGTCTCGAGTGTCTCAAGTGCGGTATTGATCGTATACGACTCCCCTCAAATACTGATTCCCTTCCACCAGAACGGCAAGACCTCTCGATGAAACTCGGACTTGGTTCGAAGCGGCGATCCAGATAGCTTGGACAATCCCTGGAGGCGACGAGCAGGCGAGAAGGGTAGGTTAAGACCTTGCCACTTCCCCTTCATCAGGTCTGATCTTCATAATTTAGGTTGAAGGGCAGTACAGAGAATTGCTCGCTCGCTACCATAATTCCTCATCCTGAAGTCAAAAGGTCTCGTCTGCCATCGTCAACGTCTTGACCGTCTTTCTCGGGCGTCTCTTTTACCCGGACTTTTTTCCATCCTTGAAACCCCTTAATTGTGCATCTTCTCTGTTGCCTGTGCCCCTATTACATGTTTTACTACTCAGAATTTCACGAGAGCAATGGAGTATAGCTTCTCCGCCAGTATTATACATATTTATCCATGGCACTTAATGGTGGACAGGACCCGACGACTTCTCAGAGGACACGCTACTTTGCCTGATTGTGAAGTGAAACTGTATACAGAATTACGGTTAGGAAAGCATTCTCTAATAGTGATCATGTGACGAGTGGAGAACGCCGTAGGCGTTTGAACTGCAAGGTAGCGCTGTTGGTGGGTGAATTTCGAGGGATGCATGCGCTCCAGCCATCCAACCCGGTTTCGCGCTTCTATAAAAGAGCATCTCTTTATCTTATGCTTTGCCGCAATCAGTAATGAGCCCATACTTTGTGTCCGAAGCAAATAGGTGTAGTTGCGGTGTGTGGATAAGGAACAAAACAAATCTAGGTTATCCAACCGCGGTGAAAGAAAATCCGTATCCCTGAGAAGGTACAGAGGACTTCAAGCTCTAGCTTAGCCTGTCTCCATCTCAGACTGCTGTGATAGTGTTGGAGACTACTCTGTTGACCACACCGTTACCTAGCATGATCTCGTCGGGGATAACTATTACGAACTCGCGGCGAGAGATTTCTCAGGGTCTGGCGCCTGATTACAGATTTTGGAGAACTATCGCCGATCTCTACTCGGATCGGGGGAGCCATAAACGAGATGATTGTTGCGCTTAGCACCCGTGACTGATAGGAAGTAGATGCGGCCGGCGGAACTAAACTGACGCCGTCAGCCCGATCCACGATAAACCGGATGAGAAGGCCTAACTCTAGGCCAGATATTAAAGGCCTCTTCAGGCATATCCTATCAGGTATTTGATTGAACTCGTCAGCCCTGCTGTTACATCGCCCTCGGAGCGCTGATGATGCGCTCGGTCAGCGACCTCGTACTAGCAGATTAGACTTCCAACCAGGCCTCGGCTTGACCCATCCTATTCACCTGATCTTTTGAACCCGGAAGCACAGGGTATGCTAGTTCGTTGAGGACGTGTCACTCTCCGGTCAGGGGGCGCCACTTGGTCGAGGATGTCTCCGGCTGGGTCCTGTTTGCCGGTCTCTTTTGGTATATCCCCCCTCGACTACGGATGTAAGGACTTTCGATAGTGCTCGCTCATCGAACCACGATGCTCTCCTTGCTGTTGATATCGGAGGAACCAACTCCTTGTACGGCGCTTGGGATAAACAAGAGAGCTTTAGACTTGGATGTGACGGGTCTTTCTCTGCCCCTGGTACATGACGTCACGCGCTTCGTGCCTCATTCAAAATGATGGTCTCAAACCAAATGGGCTGGAGGCATTGCACCGATTCACGAAGAGAATGTATTGTCCATTGAAATTCCCCTAATGTCCCCCTAATCTTTGAATACCCGACATCTAGCTTCCGTTTCGACTGGGCCGAACAGGGAAATAGACGCGCCCTCGTCGGTAACCCCGATATCCCACAAAGCCGTCAGCAAACTGCTACAAGCGCCACAGATATACATGAATATACTTAGTACAAGGTCGGATGATGATAGAAAAGGACTCGCAATTGGTCACGAAGGAGAAGGATCCGGCGGCAAGGAGTATGTGAGGACCTCGGTCAGGGTCCTTTCTGTTTGACCCAGCTCCCAGACTTCCGAGGACGATTCACCCCTCTGTATCCCGCTGCTTCCACTGCGCTGGGTCGTCAGCTTTTTATCCCGTTGAATTAGACCCTATCCATTTACAATGCTTTTTCGCGTTCCCTTTGGCATCTCGAACGCGGGGGCCACTCTCCGCCGTCGCCTACACGATCAACAACATCGCCACCATTTCAAGTTCGTCTAACCTCCTAAAGTATCTTGAGTATATTACCAAGAGCTTCAATTTATCTCTACGCTCGAACTCTCCTGTTCATCCCCTCTACGAGCAACCTTGCGAATCCTCTCCACCCCACTTTCAACAAAGCGCAACCCTCTTCCCCTTCTTCCTCCACAATCATGCCTTTCTCATCATCCGCATCTTCGTCTCGCGCCGTCGAAGTGATTCACTGCCCATCCAACTCTCCTCTTCCTCACGAAGCTCAGCAGAAGCTCGTCTCCGAGTTCGCCTTCTTCTCTTCAACTCTAAGTACCGGATACAAGGCTCCAGCATGCTACAACGGAGTCGTTCAGACCGTCTTGTCGTCTCTGAAGCACGAGCAGCGTGCTTTCCCCGCCCATCCAGACAGGACGTGAGTGTAATCTTTCGGCTACTCTCCATGGCCGAAGTCTATCGTTCCCTGACCTGCTGTGTTCCCTTCTCTTTTCGCTCCTCCTCCTCCTCCTCCTCCTTCTAAGTTTTTACCTCGAGTTTGCCGATGGTGGCAACACTCAAATCCAAATCTCAGTGGGAGATGACGCTCCTGAGGATTTGCCGACTTACATCGGGGTCCACGGAATGGCGGGTACGTTGAGCCACAGAACGAACTGAAGAATGCTTTAGAAACACTAATCGCAACTCGGCCACCGCAGGCGACTCGGACGCCCCATATCTTCACGAGATTCTTTCATGTCTCATCAAGGAGAACCGGGGTAGAGGCGTCGTCTTCAATTTGCGAGGATGTGGGGACTCGACCGCGACGTCGCCCGCTTTCCACCATGGAGGGTCTACAAGCGACCTTGGCGCGGTCATTACTTGGGCCACGATGAAGTGGCCCAAGAGTAAAATTTACATTCTTGGTAAGTTTCGATCTCGCTTTTTAATGGCTCGCGAATCCTTACGTTCTCGTCGCTTTTCTCCATTCTAGGCACTTCTCTTGGAGGCGTCATTGCCGCCAAGACCCTTGGTCAATGGGGTGAGACTTGTCCGGTGTCTGCCGCCGCACTAGTCAGCCCCGTTTACGACTTTGTGGCCTCCTGTAAAGCCATGGAGACGAACTTCGTCTCGAAGACGTTGTTCAACCCGGCTGTCGGAGCGTTCTACGCAAAGCTGGTAAAGAAGAATAAAGTACGTGCCTTCTTCCTAATCGAGCTCACCTCAGCGCCCTCACGATGCCTGCTTCACTATTGCTTTAGGATGCTTTCGATATCGACCACTGGACCCCCACCCGTCCGCAACCGTTCTCGACTGAGCCCCTTCCCCTCCCGCTTTTTCTACCTTCCCCCTCGTCGATAGACTACGACTGCTCTCAAGAGTCTCGTCCGCTGGCGCAAGGTGCACGTAACGGCTCCTTCCAATCATCAGTCTCATCGATGCGTCCTACTTCAATATTCTCGTCATTGCCAACCCCTTCTACGCCGGGAAGCTCAATTTACACTACCCCATTCCCCGGCTCCAGCACGTTTTGTATCTCGGGAGCCCAGCCCATCCTTTCCGCTCCCGTCGTCACCGAACACACCCCGGAAATCAAGGAAGCGGTAGCAAAGTCACTCAAGACGGTTACGTCTCGCCTCCTCCCCCCAACCTTGACGAAATTCTGCAAGACTTTCGTAGCGGCAACGGCACACTTCCAATCCGGAGAAGATTTTATGGCCGAAACTTCAGCAGTAAACGACCTCCCTAACATCCGAGTTCCTTGTCTCGCAGTCAACTGTGCAGACGATCCATTGATGCCCGGGAAGGACTTGCCGAGGGACCAGGTCAAGAAGTCACCGTTCGTCTTGATGGCCGTTCCGAAGAAGGGTGGTCATCTGGGGACGTTTGCAACGAAGAAGTGGAGGAAGCGACATGGGGACAAGCGGTACCATACCGCTGTCGTCGAGGAATGGTTCCAAGCGAACGAGGTCTTGCCGGTAAGTTGTGAGCCTGAAAAAATGTCGTTGACTGACTTTAGGTCTTCTCTCTCGTCTAGCAACTCCGCCCTCGTCCCCAAATTATTAACGCCAGTCAAGGGTTCGTTTACCCTCAAGGTCACCCAGAAATGGCCTTCCGCGAGGCCAGTCCAATGTTCTTGAAGTTGAAGTACAAACGACCTACTTATCCCAAGTCGAAGTGAACTTGAACTCCAAGTCCGGTGTCACTCTTGCCTAATTTGACTTCTTTCTATCTTCGTTGTATTTGTCGCCTTTACGAATGTATCATTATCTTTGGCTTTAAAGCAAAGTGGCACACCCAAGTACTCTAGGGCGCTTCTTACGTCGTAAGCTTGAGCTATGGGGGTTGAGTAATGAACCATGGTCCAGCAAGCACCTTTCGGTGGAGATCTAAACCTGCTGCCGATTGACGCTGCGACTAGAATGGACTCTCAAGTGGACATTGACTAGAACTATCCCATCCACCCTTTCGGTTTAAAATGACTACAACGATCAGTACAGGCAACGTGTACGACACCCAGAGGCGGTACGTCACTGGTCGCGTCCCCGATGGCAATCCCCACTCATGATAGCGAAGGAGGATCTTCCGATAATACTCCAATTTCGCGCCAAGGCGCTCCTGAATGTTTTCATTGGAAGCTCATTCTGAATGTGTTGCTTGGAATAAACAAAAGAGCTTGAGGCTTAGATTGGCGGCTTCTCACCCAGCCCCTGGCCCCGAAGCCATCTGGCTTCGTTCCTTTGTTTTGTCAAACGAAAGGGCAGCACACATGCTTATAATTCTCAAGGAGATGTATTGGGTGTTTATAAAAGATAATGTTATTATATAAGCCACTCGGATACCCGGGATTTAGTTGCCATTCCGACTTGGCTGGACTAGGAATATGTGCGGCTCTCGTCGGCAGCCTGATGCCTTATGAACACGTACGCGGGACGCTACGGGGACTCTAAATATGCTTCGACCTACTCTATCAAAGAGTGGATGTTGTGAAAGGTTGGAATTCACCATGAACGAGGGCTTCGCGACGAGGAGGGGGTGTCAGTCAGGGTCCTATTTGTTTGACCAATCTCCCATGCCCGAAAGTCTACCTCTGTTGCTCCCAGTGCGCTGGGCTTTTAAATTCAAATATTGAATCCAAATCAATCCGAGGACGATGTTATTTTGTGTTTGCTTTTCATTTTCAGCACGACCTGCTTATCCCAAGTCGAAGTCACCTTGAGCGATTCGTTGTAACTCGCTTTTCGAATGTATCCTTATCTTTGGCTTTAAAGCGAATCAGCACGACGGGCTCAAGTCCGCCATGACCTCCTTTGTACGCTTGAGCTATGGGATTTGCGTCATGAGCTTTGTCTGCGAGACGGTCTTTTGCCACTTTAGTCCATATCTCAGGGCGGATCTCAACCTGCTCTAACCTGCTGCCAGATACAGAGACCAGGAGGGGCTTTCAAGTACTGGACATTGACTGAACCCATCCCATCCACACTTTCTCTTGGCATTACTACAACAATTGGTACAAGCGACTTATACGACCCCCAGAGGCGGCGTGCAGCCGCATCCCCGACAGCAAACCCCAGCCGTGACGGCGAGAGAGGATCTTCCAATAACATTCCACCTTCGCGCCAAGGCACTCTTGCTTATTTTCATTGGATGAAGCTCACTCTCAACCCGTTAATTGGAATAAACAAAAGAGCTTGAGGCTTGTTTTTGGCGGCTTCTCACTCGGACCCTGACCCCTGACGTCAATTGACTTCGTTCCGTTGTTTGTCAAACAAAAAGGGCGGCGCACATGCTCAGAACTCTCTAGGAACTATTTGTATTGGGCGTTTACAAGAGATAATATCTTCATATAAGCCACTCCAATACTCTGGACTTTGGTTGCCGCTTCGACATGGCTGGACCAGGAAAAGGTGGCACTCTCGTCGGCAGCCTGATGCCTTATGACTGCCTGCGCAGAACGCTGTGGGTACTCTAAATATACATCGACCTACTTCAATGAAGACTGGATGATATTATGGAAGGGTTGGAACTTACCATGAGCCGGCGGTCTGTGATAAAGAGAATCGGGTGTATTAATCAGGACCCTATCTGTTTGACCAATCTCCCATGGATGCCTCAAAGTCCACCTCTGTTGCTCCTAGTGCGCTGGGATTTCAAACTTAAAGATCCACTCTCATTGAATTCCATCAAGTCCAGGAACGATGTTCTTTGTGCTTCCTTTCCGTTCTTAGCAAGAGGGCACTCTCCGCCGACCCCCACAGGATCAACAACACTCTCCCAATTCAAAAGCTTGGCACATCTGCCTTCAGAGCTTCAATTCAATTCCAAAAGGTCTTATACGTCGCGAAACTCGCTCCATTTTTGCTCTCAATCCCTTTTATTCGCCCCCTCCACAAGCAACCTTGCTCACTTCTTCCTTCTCACTACCCCAAGACTTATCCCGATCCCCTCTTACCTATAACTCCATGCGTCATTTGCTGCTCGAATTGCCCTTTCACTTGGTGGAAGTCGTGCATTCCCCCCTCTCCCCTACTATTCCTCACGAAGCTCAGCAACCGCTGGTCATCAAGTTTTACGGCTTCCCAAGCACCTTGGTTGCAGGATACGACACTCCCTTCGGTCAAATCGGGGTCACCCAGGCTCCCGCGCCATCTTTGAAGCATGGCCAACCTGCTTTATTAGCGCACCCTGACAAGACGTGAGTACAATCTCTCGACTACTCTGCCCCGTCGTCGCGGATCGTTTCCTGACTGGCATCCTTTCGTTCTCCTGCTCCTTCTTTACGAAGGTCTTATATCGAACTCGCCGATGGGGGCAATATCCAAATCCACGTCTCGGTTGGAGACGATGCGCCAGACGACCTGCCGACTTTCATCGGTGTCCATGGGATGGCGGGTACGTTGAGTTTGACCAAACTGAAGACTAGTTTTAAGAGCGCTAATCGCCACTCGGTTACTACAGGAGACTTG
>WSUI01000503.1:2893-15727 GCA_019633595.1 Tulasnella sp. UAMH 9824
TTGCCCACTCGAGGCCCGCCCAAGGTGACGGTCTTTGTGGTGATTGAAGGAATCTGAATTTTAAGATAGATAGTGTCCAACAATGCCAACGCTCCCTAAATACTATCGTTAGACTGGCATGTACAGAAAGCCCATGCTGGCTTACCCCCAAAGAGTGGCCAACGAGGGTGACCTTGGATGCATTTTTCGCGGCCATGATTTTCTTAACCGCTGCCAAAATCGAGCTGGCTGAGCGCTTGAAAGTATCCTGGAAGCCTCCATGGACTGGAAGGAGGAAAGTCAGCCCCTCAGCGTACGAGTAATGCGCCGACGCCCCACCTTTGATGGACGAGCTAATCCCCTTGAAGTACGCCTTAGAGAACGTAGTCACTTTATTTAGGATAGGCCTCTTATGGAAGCTATTCCGAGGCCACTCACTTGGTCCATCGAGTCCGGGATCCAGTCAATATCATTAACCAGAGATAAGAAATTGGTAGGATCAGTCCCTTCGTGGGCGACAACGATGGAATCTGATGCAAACACAGAATACACGTGAGCGTCTCCTCTTCAAGATTAGGTAGAAAGACATACTTAGGCTTGGGGACCAGCCCACGAACCAAGAGGGCGTTGCACCACCGTCACCTCCACCGGCATAAATTTGAAAGTCGGGTATGGCCTTGCACGCAGCTGATGGAAGTCGCCGCGATTTGGGGTACGGTCAATACCACGAGGCAAATTCCATCAAAAACAAACAGGAAACTGACCCCCGCAAGACCAAACATTTGCTCCATTGGTGCAGTAAGCGGCGCGAGCGAATTGGATAAACGGAGTAAAAGAGGAAACGATCGAGGATGCCGCCGCCGTAACACCGCCGCCGGCTCGCTCTGTAACAACGGGCGCAGCGAGAGCGGAAACGAGAACTTGGGCAAAGAAGAAAAGAGTGGACAAAAGCATTGGAAGGAACGGGTGAGATTTGATGCGAAAAGGGAGGGACGGGGGGTGTGCTGCTGAACAGGTTCCTTCAGTTCCGTCCTCTTTTTCAATCCCTCCCCCGCCCAGTTCAGGCCCATCCCTGAATCGAGGCCAACCGAAGCCCCCGTATGCACTAACCTGTTGGGCTATTTTCGTACTTGATGGTTACAGCATCTAGCCTTTTCATGCGGTGAAGCAAGTCAAGGAGGGCGTCGACTGAATGTCGGACAGTGAGCGGTTCGACCGTCATTTTCCCAAAAGCAGAAAAACGCCATGTTTAACGTGGCAGGTGACCCGGTAGCTTCCTGTTGGGAAGCTCTTAGCTATCGTATCGAGTGGAGGGGGTCCATATGCAGAGCAACTTTCAGCTGATTGTTCGTAACGGGCTGAGGCAAACGTGAGAAAGGAAGAGAGGCAAACAGATTTGGGGAGCCTAGGGCGGGCTTCGTCCGGGATCTAACACCTGCATTTGGAAGTAGCGCAGGGTAGCCTTACCCTGTAGAGACATTAACAATAGAAGGATGTCCGTAAAGGATATACAGCGGAGGGACCCTGATAAGTCCGATGCATATGGCTAGTGATCACGCGAATCTTCCCATTGTTCTGCCTTCTTTTGCTTGTTGTGTCGCGCCAGAACCCCGTGGGCAAGGCATGGGCAAAGCTAATACCGCACGGGAAGACTTCTTATCCGGTTCATGTTCTAAAAGTGTACAGGGTGCGACTGCTGCCTCAGAAGACTCTGATCGTGATTGCCGAAAATAGGTCCGTCGGAAGGACAGGTAGGCCCTTCGGGCGCTTCGGCGCATTCCATTGACGAGTTAGTTCGGTACCCCGTAACTTCTTCAGATGTGTTGGGTTGGTTTTAGGTGTGTTATTAAGGCATGGCATCTGGGCTGACTTGTGGTTCCAGCGAACAGAAGATTCGGAAGGTAGGAAGTCTATGATTAATTCAGTTCTAGAATACCGAATCGATGATCCAGTACGAGGGCCCACATGCAAAGGGAGAGCGGATCTCTGAGATTCATGGGAAAGGGCGCTAGTTACGTGCTGTTGACCGCGTGAGGGATTGTCAATGGAGGGAGTTTCTGAGAGCCAGGCACACCACGAGACAGACAATTGCTGACAAGCATCTCACGGGGTCGTTTGATGCAAACCATCGTCCGATGCCAATGGGTCGAACTCCAGGGACCAAGAATCAACCCGGGCACAGGGCCGGAGGAAGGAGGGAAGGAGCTGGTAGAAAGCGCAAGGCGGCCCTTTCTGACGATGAAACGACTCCTGGCCTCCCCCGCGGCCCTCATGACGGTGCGTCGCGTGCTTTGAGATTCAGCTCCGTCAAAAGTTGAAGTTTGGGCTGTAGAGGATTCTTCTCATGCACATGACCAGCATGGCCAATCAGGAATAACGTCTGGGGATCCTCCTTCACCAACCATCAAGCTCAGTTCCATACACCCAGACCTCATACCGTTCTTGGGGGTTCCTCACAACATCCCTCTGGTTTGCTTCTTCGACCCTAATCGATACAATCCGGCTGCTCAAGTAACCCCCACTGTCCAGCAGCCTCAGCCTTCCCTTTCGACACTTGAAGTCCAAGACAGTTGCGATCCTCCGCCTAATGGACCCACAGCAGATCCCACCAACTCAACCGGTGCGATCGAAGAAGACGAGGATGTAGAGGGAAATCATGCCTCATCTTCTGCTCAGACTGTTACACTGTCGGAATCAACGGGGCTCGAGTCATCGGAGACCGGCCAATCGTCCTCAACGGGTCCGTACGTGTTCCACAACCCGAACCTCAATCCCGACCCGACGCATCGAAGGAAGCGCCGTTGCCTCATTTGCATGAATGCGGGTCGTGTTAACCACGCGTTCATCTGTCCCGGAAGAGGGAACAGGGCCGCGTGCGCCACGGCGCGTGAGGTCGCCAAGCACGGAGGCACTTTGCCTGCCGAGTCAAGCAAGTGGAACTCAAAAAACACCCATACGCCGATCTTCACCCCGGTTCCGACTCCCGTGTTCCCGCTTCTCCCCAATTCCCAGCTTCCTAATCAAGGGCCCTCACCCGTCCATCCCTCACCCGTCCATCCCTCACCTCTACCGTTACCTCCACCGGGCGTTCAAGCTGCGGGAACTACTGCGCTGATCACGGCTCTTGCACTGCCAATGCAGCCACCAAAGCCTGTGGCTCCGCTCGGGTACTTGACCACGGGGGCAATCCGGAAGCGCCGGCCTCGCCAGTGTCGGATCTGCGCCTCCCGAGGGGAGGACGGAACCACCTGCGTTGGACGCCAAGCCAAACAGCGATGTCCATACTATTCCGAAGCGTTGCACGGAGCTCAGCCTGAATCTCCCGGGCTTGCAGGCGTTTCGTCCATGGTTTCGGATTCCGACGAGGAGGAGCAACAAGTTTCGAGTCTGGTGCAACAATAGTTCCGTCGGCGCACAGACCAAGGCCGAAAGATCATATAGCAATCATCAATTTGAACGTCGCGGTTATTGTACGGATAGCTAGCTTCAATCTTTCATTATTCTTCTTTACGGTTTCGTTTCAATTTGTAATTATACATAGTGTTGGGGAGAACTTCGGACAACCGCGTGAAGTGGCCCGCGCCAGAATCCCCCTGTCGCGCTTCAACCGATCCCCAGCTCAGATTACAATCTCGCACCCACACCCACACCCACGCTCGACAACACAGCGAGAGACGTCAAGGGATCGATAAGCCTAGCATCAGCGTTGGCACTCACTGTCAAGCCTCTGCTCAGGCATCCAACGTCGAACAACCCCGAAAATCGCTGGAACAACATCGCCGTAAATACTACATCTGGGTGGTGGCGAAGATACTCGCAGGGGTCAATGACCACTCTGTCCTTGTCAAATTCTGAACATACGACTGTACTTCAACCCTCTCCGGAGATCCTCAACGGCCCAGGCAGATTGCGAACTCTGTCGTTCAACGACGATTATGGTACGCAAGATTTCAGGCCTGACTGACACAGCCGAACGTGCAATTGACTTTACCTGCTGTCTCGCTTCCGCTAATTCTCAGATGACGGCAACGGCACGACAGCAACGCCTAAAGCATTGAGTAACGGAAAGCAACGAAGCGTCGAGTAGGTTTAACTTTCGGACCACAAAGTGGCTTACTATGATGCCAACTACCTTTCTCGCGTCGCAGTGACCTCCGCCTTTTGGCAATCTCGGCGCAAATAACCGAAGTATCTTACAGCATCGGAGAACTTCAAACAAGGATTTTTGGTGAGCTTTCCTTACAAATTTGCGTGGCACCACTTCTCATTCCACCCAATTCCAGAAATCCAGGAACTTCGGCACAGATCCCTAGAGCCTAAAAATGCTCTCACCAGCTCCCCAACCGCAGGACGAAAGTCCACAGACTCGACATCTTCATCAAGTAGCATAATCGACAATGCGTTGGGCCAGCTCGACGTTCGGCTCGAGACTGTGAAAGGCAGTATCGAAGCAATAACGGCAGCGGTGGAACCCCTCGTGGCTGTCGCACATACCCCAACTCACAGGCAATCAGGAGAATTCGACGAAGAGTCTACTCTGATTCGGAAATACGGCGATCTTGTTCATGAATGGGAGGGTGTTCAAGCAGAGGCAAAGGTGTTGCGGGATGAGTTGAAGGAGGACAAGTGGTTGGCCGTATTTCGAACGGTTAGCGAGCAAGCCGACGGGATGATGGCAAGCTTGGATAAAGCCTTGATGATGTGCCAGGTAAGAGTGCCGGGTCCGGCTTGACTGCGTTTATTTGACCTATGAGCGTCAGGATTTCATCCAACAAGTCTATACCAAGACCAAAGACGGACAGGATCTCAGGAGAAGCTCGGCATATTCCGATAGGTCATTCCCCACTCTAGCGACGTTTGAGGACTTGCTTAAATCGTACGAAGCGAAGAAGAAGTATGTCAGATTCCCCCTTTTGCCAAGACGTCCTATGCTAAAGTTCTTGACATCAGGTACTATGTGCCTTCAACTACTAAGGTCATCAACGTTTTAAACAAAGGCATCGATGAACGTATTACCAAGAATGGTGAATGCTTGCGGAAGCATGCGGATATGAAAACACGCTGGGACGCGTTGAAAGTCAAAATTCGCCGCGTGGATAACGACATGGAGAAGATCTGCAAAATGCTGATAGATATTGAGAACGACAACGCCGAAGCGGAACTGTCGTCGGTCGTTTCAGAAAACAGCGTGATCCTGACCACATCACCAGCATCACGGAGTAGTCGGGCGCCATCGACGTCTTCCACTTCCACTCTTGCCAGGTTCGCTGCCAAGGTATCATCGGTTGTGGGCAGGTCCACACCCAACCACAAGCAGAAATTGGAGTTGCCTGCCACCGATCCACAGAAGACCATCGGCCGGAAGACACCCATGCTTCCTTTCCGATCTCCCCAGCCCAATCACGATACCTTCCGGATGCGCTCGAACCTATTCTCTAGCACTTCAAGTAATGTTTCAGCACCAGCGACGTCATCGATGGTGGATGACTGGGTAGATTTGGGCAATGGACGGCAAACAGTGAAGGCAGCCAAACCACGATGGAACCCATCGACACGGCCGGATAACAACAAGGACCCGCCTCCTTTACCTCCTGTCCCCTCAGGCTATCGGCCTCCCTCTGTTACTCGTAACGTGCCTCCACGTCCTCCATCTTCCGCGAGATATGGACCTGGGACAAAGCCGCCAACCACCCAACCCCCGCCTATTCCCCGCCGGTCAACTGCTCGACCCTACACCCCCGTCCGGATAACGGCTAGTACGGATAACGAAGAACTTACTAGCACTCCTCCGTCGCGACCAGGGTCAAGATCACAGTCGAGGCTCGGTCTTGGTGCCACTCCCAGAGCACGGCCGAAGACACCCAGCATGATCCCCGGTCCCCGCAATCTCAGTGCAAACTGGAGCTCAGCAATGTCCCAAACATCAGACGATGCCCTCGATGTACCCTTTTTCCATCGAGGCGTTTCGCCGTCGCCTTCTGCTGTAATGGGCGGAACCAATCATCGACGTCGTCCTAGTGCATCACATATCCCTATGCCTACATTCCATCTTGCCAGGTCCCGTGCTGGCTCCCCTACAAACCTTTCACCAAATCGTCCGGCGAGCCCCGTCTCTGCTGTCCCGTCGGCTACATCATCCTCCATATATCCCCGTTCGCAAACACCAGACAGCTCGCCGCGTCCGAAGTCTCGAATTCATCACCAGTCATCAGCATCTACGAGCGCGCTGTCACCAGCTCGTCCTGCACTCCGTCAGTCCGCATCCCGCGGGCCACCATCAAGCTTCCGCGGCGACACTTCCACGAGCACCCCGCCGTTCCGTTCCACTCCGTCACGAGCTGGCTCTCGCGCTGGTGCTCAGACCCCTAGTAATGAGCTCACCCAGGGACCCATGTACATACCTGCCAGCGCTCACGATCCGCTAGACAATGAGGTGGCAAAGGTCGCGAATTCGGTCCCTCATGGCTTGCGCGTCGAACGCATCGACCCGCCACTGCGAGTTCCGCCCCGCGCAGGGGAAGAAATCAAGGCGCAGTATGCTCTCTCGACTGCTCTCAGCCGTAGAGTGTTGGGATTCAAGTTGGTGGTGGTTAGCCGCCCTACGGGGGAGACGCGGAAGGTTATGTGCCGAGTGGGTGGTGGTTGGGTGGATTTGAGCACCTACATGACAAACCGGTACTCGATATAGGGTGAAAATAGTATAAGGGCCTTTCTTTCAAACTCATGATGTATCTTCCTCGCTTAACTTCTTGCTTTCCTTGTACATGCTTTTCTCTTTTGTCTCCCTCCTTCACCAACGCGTTCTATGCCGTCGTTGTTTCGTACTATATGCTTTATCTTTATATACATTTACATTTCGCTCCGTAACACTGTCTCAGAGTCACGTCCGGCCATACTTCTTATGATAGGACGCCTCGGGGCGTGCAGTTGTCTCGAGCGGTTTGTTTGCTCGGGGCTTCGGTATCAACAACCGCCAGCCACCACCACTTGTCCTCCAGCCATGGCGGAATCCTCCGAGAAAAAGGTACCAAAGATCATCCATGTAAAGTATCAAACCTATTTAATAGCTCTTGTACGTTTCAGGAAGAATCGAAATGGGTCCGCATCACGTCAAGAGACGGTTATTCTTGGATTGTCGACCGAAAAGTTGCATTTGCAAGCTCCCACCTTAAAGATGCACTGAGCGGCGATAGTGAGACTAGAATCAATCCAACGGTCCCTTTCGACCAGATCTCGCTGATATCTGTTCGTCTCAACAGGCGGGTTCGCCGAATCTACAACGAACACGTGCCAGCTCGATGAAAGGTGGGCTCATCTCTTTTTCGATCGACTTGGTTTGCCTGACTTGGGTATTGATCTTCTTCGATGACAGAGGAGCTGTTGCAGAAACTGTCGTAGAATACCTCGCTTACAAAAATCAATATACGGGGTCCCGGAATGTTCCCGATTTCGCCACTCGTGTTCCCCCGGAGATTGCTTTGGAGCTGTATGTGGTTATTTCAATTGTATATGAGTCGAAACTTGACACAAACATTCTTTAGCGTTACGGCGGCCGATTACTTGAATGGTGAGTCGCCTGACTCTGTCTGACGTCCTTGAGGTGCTGACATCGTCACGTCACCCCACAGCGTGAACGAGTATACGCGAGCCCGGGTTTTTCACGGTGTAGGGGTTTTTGTTCGACATGAAGCCCAAGAGAGGAGCTCCAATGTGGCTTAAGAGGTGTTATTATTGTCCACCGTTCCCGGTGGTTAGTCCTGTGACAAAACTTGGTCCGATTAAAAAATACATTCCAAATTATACAGCCAAATTATTACAAGCTATCATCTATTGCAGCATTTCAGCACGGTCTCCAGCATTCACCTGCGACTCGACTCGCTCCTGAACGTCTCGGTCATTTCGGTCCCTTGCTTCCTCGTCGGCTTTGCGCTGCTCCGCCTGGATGTTTTCATGATTGACACCCGAGTCTTGACGCTGACTCTGCTGGCCTTCGCTGGCGTTTGCGGGACTTCCAGAGTCGTCGGGCTTGGCGTTAGCGAATGCCTTGGGATTGTTATCCTCTTCAATTTGATGACGCTTAAGTTCACCGGTGCGCTTGTCATGGCCTTCCTGAATCAGGTGCTGGTCGTGCTTGAGTTTTCCCTTCAGCTCTTCTTTCAGGCCGTCGATTTTCTCGCCCATGGTCTGATGAAAGAAAGCCATTTAGAACACGATTGACGACATTGGAGTTAGTGCGACGTACCACTTTGCCCCGTGCTTCTGCAAAGTTTGGGCCGTATCCGACCTTACCCGCGTGTTTTTGTTCGGCTGCGGAGCATAGCTAATCAGGTCGCAAAGCACATCAGGATTCGGCTGGAGGTAGCTTACGGTAGTCTTCGTTTGGAGCTGCAGGCTGATCCGCTGCGTTTCTATCCCCAGCGACATCAGGACGACTAAGGGCCTTCTCTGAGATACCCTGGTCAGCGACCTTCTTGTCAGTGGGGGCTTGGATCGGGTGACCAGGTTCGGCACCGGTCTCTGTGCCGCGTTGGTAGGAGGAGGACATAATGAATTATCTGTTGTGAAGAAGCAAGGGATGAGAAGCTGAGAAAGTCTTGGTCAAGTCTTGGTTAGTGGTAGAGAGGTGGGGGCCATGCTTGGCCTTCTGTAGGTTCTGAGGTTGTTTGCGAGCTCGGCGTAATTGGTGGGGTGGGTGACGGAGAGAGCGTGACGTCATGAATCACGGGGCTGACAGCCGGGATAAAAATAGGGCCTTTGACAGTGCTCGGAGCGCTGGAGTTCCATCGCGCACCAATTTTGAGCGGTGTTCTGGTGTTAATCGGCAAAAAGTTAAACGGGCCCCGTTGCGGCGCAATGAGCCGATGACTTCATGCATCAACCGATGGTCGGTACCTTCGTCACACACATCTCGCACACATTTATAGGTGACTCCATCGTCACCAAGTAACAACTTCATTCAGGATATTTTACGGAAAGAAGCGCTCACACTGGAGGTAGCTTCAAGCACGTGGCGCGTAGACCGTCTCCAGCCCACTTTGCCACCTCCAACAAGAGCTCGCACTTTTTATCATAGCTTGCTGCCGTTCTAAGCTCATAGAGCGTAGCTTTTGCCATATGAAAGGTTTTAATCAGTCAGTCAGGTCTTGGAAGGTAGAGGGAACAGAATGGGCCATACCTAGATTGAACAAGAAAGGTTCAACGTTGCCGACGACACTGGGAGAGGTTCCGAGTGCGGCTTCCATATGGCGTATTCCCTAACATCAGGATAGTAAGCACAAGTAACTCAGGATCTTGAGCCAGTAACTGGATCCGTACCTCGTCTATCCGGCCAACGCTAAGCAAAGCTACAGCCAAGTTATTAGCCACCTAAAGAGGAAAGCGTTTATATTGAACCTTCACACAAGAGAAATGAGATAGAACTTACCAAAGCATTGTCAGGTTCGCGAGCAATCGCTTTTTGCAATTCCTCTACCGCAGTCGCCCAATCCAACTTTGCGGAGGCTAACAAGGCGCGATTGACCTCCTTTGTGGTCTCGTCGCAATTTGGATCGTCAGCGGCACGTTGAATCAGAGTCTGTGCCGAGTCGATATCCCCAGCATCCAAGTACAGCCTCGCAATGGAGGAGAGCAACGGTGGACTTGGGCCTGGTTGGTCCGAGCCCGGCGGTGGCGTCCGACAGAGCGGGAGAAGCAACGCAGTCGCAGCCGTATGATCCTTCATCTCCAAAAGCTGACTAGCCATGATCAACCCCACTCTCACTGCACGTTCCTTCCACATCTCTTCGTCAGCCGATCCCAGTTGAGCGGTCCGACTGCGTCTTTTACATTTCGCGATCAAAACGTACAGCTCGTCCAAGTAGCCATATGGATCTCCCGACCAGTATTTGGTTCGAGCGAACATGACTTCGAGTTCGAAAGGTACAATGGTGTCGAGGACGTAGTGCTGAATCATGGCGGGTTGGATGGCGAAGAGGACGTTGAAGAGGTTGGTGCATTCGGCCGAGGCTTGGTTGTGCAGTCGCAACCGGACGAGGGAAGAGAGTCGGAGGTACCATAGCTTTGAGAGCACGGCGAGGGTCAGTGAGGGGTATTTAGACGACATGAGGGTAACGCTCACGTCAAAGATCAGAGGTAGGTCATCTGCTGGTGCATCCACGAGGCGATCCCGTGCCTTGAGATTGAGCCAGTACTAGTATGAGCGCACCATCCGGTTGACAGCTATGATCTACCTGCTCACCATCCTCGCCAGCGCCCTCCAACTATTAGTCATCTAGGACGCGAGGAAAGGGAGGATCGTCAACGTCCTAGTTTGATGCTAGCCAAACGCAGGGCAACTCACCACCAAAGAATGCAAATCCGAATGTTGCCACATCCCAGAAAGATCTCTCACAGGCCGCACCTCGGGCGTGATGTACTTGTTCAGCAACGTTGCAAGTTGGTCTGTCTAGGGAGAAAAGAACCCAATGCCGAATAGGTTTGGCCGACAGTACATCAGCACCCGTGATGTTCAGTGCTCCCTCTCGTGAGTCACATACATTTGGGATCGGTAGAAACAATGAAGGCGAAACTAAGCCCGGTAAAAATAACGCAGGTACATCTTGCTGGTCCTCCGCCGTCTGCGGTATCGTAGGGAGGGATCTCCCATCAACGCTTCCAGATGGCACTCGAGAGCCTGGTAAAGGAAAGATTCCAGGGGGCACTGGGGCTGGAGAGCCCAGGGGAACTTCTTGCGGGAGGGGTGATTGCAAGCCTGAATTCGATCCAGAGACAGGCGGGCGCCCTGGTTGCATTCTGCCAGCCGCGACGGATCGTTGAGGAGGACCAGTATGTTCTGACCCTGATTCTGAAGTAGTATCCTCGTCCGAATCTTCTAGTTGAAACGGGTCGGGTATGTTGTCATGAGGCATCGCCATATTTGCAATTGGTATGGAGGGGGAGGTGGTGGTTATGGGAAGTTGGGTTTGACATGGTGGCCAAATACGAGCTGCGCGTTGACAAAGCCAGCCATTGGCACGAGACAGAACGACATGGAAATTAATATACATAATCCGGCATACGTACAATAGCGTAAAGGTACTTCACAAGATGTTTACTGGACAAAAGAGATTTCCAAAAACAAGGTGAAGAAGAGTGCTAGTAAACGGAAAGAATAAAGGTCCATATAAAACACGACACAGTCGCACACGCGCATTAGCTTTTTTTTTTTGAGAATCGGAGTTCCACTGTGTCCTTGAACACTGTCGTCACTCCAATCTTTATTGAGTCCTTCTCCTTTTGCCGTCACTTCCTCCACTATCACTTCGTCCTCCATCGTCATCGTCATCCAGTTGCGCCTCAGCAGGGCTTCTTCGAGTACCGGAAGTCGACCGCGGTCCGTCATGATCGTCCAAAGCCATCCGGCTGTCGTCCGGGCGCAACCGGGGCGTCGCGTTTGAAGCCGGGCTGCTCCCTCCCCTCGAGCGCTTGTTGCCGGACCGCGAACTCGGGCGGGGTAGGCCTGATCCAGCGATCGCGAGCAACGTCTCCGATATAGGCACGCCGTCGATCGGTGTTTCCGATCGACCTGGTGACCCTGGTTGTGGGTGGCTTCCACCGCTTGCTTGAGGGCGGGAGCTGCTTGGATTATTGTTCGACCAGACGGGGAACAGACTCGACGAAGGGTTGGTTTTGGGGGGCCCGACATCGACGTTCGCGTGACCACTTCCACCTCCACCACCGCCGAGCAGGAGATCCAACCAATTGTTCTCTACTCCACTTGCGGCGGCCAGAGGGTGTGCCGGTTGACGGACCTGGGGAGTCGTTGTCGGCGGAATGCTTGCTGAAGAGGACGTGGACGACGAAGACGAGGAGTTGGCTGGTGCGGCGCCGTTCGAAGGCCGGCCGGGATTCGCTCCCGGCCATTCGAGTCCACTGAAAGACGGCGTTTGTGAGGACGAGAGATCTTGCATCGCCTGGTTGGCTTGCTGCTGTGCCACGGCTGCTGCAGCCGCGTTACCCAACAGCGAACTCAAGAACGCGTTGGAATAAGCCGATGCACCGGGAGGCAGGACTGCCGGACCGCCTGGAGGGGCTCCGTTAACGTTGAGACCACCTGTAGAGTTACCCGCGATGCCTAAACCAGCGAAGGGTAGGATCATCCCGCTGCCCCTCGGCGGGACGGTGCCGAGCCCGAAGGGGAAAGCAGGACCGGCCGGAGGAATCGGCTGCGAATTGAGGTTGGGATTGATGTTTTGCAGCTGGGTGACGAGGAACTGCTGTGCGAGTTGTTGGTGGTGCTGTGCCAAGGCTGTTGCACTTGATGGAGTCGGTGTCGAAGAGCCGAACGACGAAGAAAGGCCACCAATAGAGAGTGGATGGGATGACGGAGGAAGCGACGTTGGGTGCTAAAGACGCAATCGCTGTCAGCTGCCTAAGAGACTAGTATGAAGAGGTTTGGAACCGACCTCGCTCGTGCTGGAGCTAAAGGAATTGGATGGGTCTCGAGATGAGGAGCCAAAGCCGTCGGGACGATCAATGGTCTTGTCACTGGGACCCTTTCGTTTGACGCCATTGACTGGAGCGACGACGGGCTCTTCAGCACCGGAATCTCCTTCATCCTCTGGGTCTGAATCTTTGTCTCCAGCGCCTCCACCTCCTCCTTTAGCGCCCTTGAAATCTGCCGGCCGCCGGAGGTCTCGGTCACCAGAGTACTGCGAAGAGCACAAATCAAATCGGAAATGAGTAAGCAAGGACTGCGCAGTCGGCAGCTGCCGGCAGAGCGATAGGGCCAGCACGTACCTTGAGGCGTTTCTCTAGGATAGCTGCAGAGTCGCCTGAGCAGTATTCGTGGAGTTTGCCATTGTGGGCTGTCGGGGC
>WSUI01000504.1:0-24522 GCA_019633595.1 Tulasnella sp. UAMH 9824
CTCAAAGTCATTGTGGAAGGATCGGATACGCCGTTCTATGTACAGAGGAAAGACGATGGAGATTTTATCATAACTGTGGATTCCGCCCACGCGGCCCGCTTTCGCTTTGATTCCGGGTCAAATTTAAGGCTCTTCGAGTATATGGTAGGCCTACAAGCCCGGTGACGATTCGTAAATGAATAGCTGAGCTAGGACTGTCTTGACAATGGCAACATACAGGATGGGCCCTGCCACTCATGGTTATCCATTCATTGGAGCCAGGAAAAGTATGAAGTGGGTCGAGGGTCGTGGTGGTATGTAAGGGAAGCTTCGTGTTATCAGTGATCCGGCTCACCGCTTCCGTCAACAGCTGGATTGACCTCTCGGTGGTTGACTCCGAAACAATGAAGTCCTCGAGAAGTAACAACGGACCATTTCAGGCTGCCATGTGCAGAGTTTCTCAAAGTGGCGAAGTCACGTTCATATGGAGGAATGGCTATACCGGTTCGATTAGGGCAGCTTCTCCGAGCGAGCAACCGCACTGATGCGTGGTTTCAACCAACCTAGAAACGACTCTGACGGTATTCAATAGCGGGTCAGGTCTCTTTCCGGTCCCGGACCCAGAGGCATACCAAAAAAGGTATTCGACAGACAAACGAGCCGTACGTTGCTAAGGTCTGGATAAGGCATCGGACCACTTATGACTTGCATTTCAGAGATTGTTCATTCAACAAATAGAATAATGGCCCGCTCTATTAAGTCATTTTTACGGTGATTTGCGTTTGCCTGTCCGTGGTCGGCGGCATTCAGCGCGGCCCTGTCTCTGGTATCGGATCTACGACTTGGTCCCAAATGACATTGGCCTGCGGACTTCGCCTCGCTATCAGACATGAAAACAATACGATAATGATATGTCCTAATCCCTCACGTGCTCATCGAATTTCCGCTCCTTGACTATGGGTCGTCGCACCTTGTGCATCTGTGTTTCGAAGGTTTCATTCGCCTGGCATAATGTTCAGCGATTATCCTTCATCCCTTTGGTACATGTAGCTCGTCGAGATATCTCCCTGGCTCGCGATCCTCTTCCTAAGATGTCTAGAATGCCTTAGGCGACGAGGTGACGAGGACCTGGATACCTTTGAGTAATGCATTAGTGAAGAACTATTATGACTACAGGACATTGTTACTCTAGCACCATTGCTGCACAAGAGAAGCATATTTCATTATACACTGTTTTCACCTAGAAGAAGTCGTCAGCAGACATGCCACCTCCCCGGTGGTCTGCTGGAATATTGCCCACCGGAAATTTGTGACGTGCCCCGACCTGGAGAGACAGAAGGTCTTTCACATTGGTCTTGGTAGCTTCACAAGACAAAGAAGCGTTCCTACCGCGCCGAAACCTGTTCTTCCTGAACGCCGTGCCAGATATCGTCACCTAAAGTGGCGGGTTGAATGGCAGGGTACGGTGTGCGGCTTGGAGGAAGCCGAACAGGTCTATACGCGGTCAATGTCCTGCGTTCCCAATATTGACGGTCAACTCTTCACATGTAATTCTGACGAGATAGATGCTCCTGCAGCGCCCCTTGGCGAGCGCCTTCCGGAATGGTTGAGAACATGACTTGCAAAACAAGGTTCAATTCAATTGTGACGCAGTGCAGGTTCCTAAACTCTGTCGAGCCCCCCCACCGAACTCACTCCACAGACCCTGGTGCCAAGGCGTCCTCGGCATCCTCTCCCAAATTTCGATTCCAAAACTGCCAGAATATCTGCCCTTGCGACATTTACAGTGCGCGGGCTTCGTTTTTTCCGGGAACCGGCAGCCTTCTACCGGCGGCTTGGCAGGAAGTACTTGCGACCCGACGGCCTCGGCTCGGCACACGGCTTCCACGAACTCAATGGCAGAGCTTTCGCTCCATAAGGCGCTTCGCTGGTTCCACTGGCACCGGAAGCTTCGATCATCGAACGAGTTGTCATTGAACGCCCCCACGTTGAATAACTTCTCATTTGCTTTTCGTCCGCGGCTAGCCCGGGGCATCGTTTTAGACGGACGTCCGGTCCCTTTTCTCCGTATGAATACAAATTCTTGTGATTTCACTCGACTTAATTTTATTTTTGGAATCAGCGTACATGTCTTCTCCTTCAGTGGCCGTGTGCTTCAGACATTGCATCAGCATCTGGTACTTGGAAGGTTCCTCTAAACGAGACTTCAATGGTGAGATCAGCTCGCCCAATCTCATTACTTCGATACGCGCATTTACCATTCTTTTTTTCATTCCATGCGAATCCTTTCAGGAGTTCAGGCACGAGCCGCCACCAGTTTGGATCTGTGTGTTCCAAGTGGCGCCTTTGCCTCATTGCAGCTTGACGACTTGCATCAACCACCCACCTTCATCATGAACACTATCATGGGAATGTATGGCTCCGGCCAAAAGACGTGTTTGGTCGGTTCTCTCTTCGTCATCCTATGTCCGATTTGGGTAACTAACCTCTCGGCGGAAATTGGGTGGTTATTCTTATGTGTCGAAATAGAATTGTAAGCAGAAACCCGCCTACCAAGGTTACGACTATTGCGGAAAGACATGTGCAGATTGGGCAAGGGCCAACCCGCCTGCGGCTGCTCGCGCCGCTCCAAGTCAGCCTCCCGAACCACCCAAACTCCGCGAAGTCCGCACCTCATCCGCAATGGCAGGCCCAACGAATTGTACGTTTTCTCTACTAAAAAGAAACTATCTCTCTGTCCAACCCCAATGCTCCTCCACCTTGTAGCTGGATCGTTTAGAGGCGATAGTTGGGAAGAATGCAGTGCATTCATCCAAGGTGTTCGCAACGCAGCGTGGGAGGAAGGGAAAATTCGAGACCAGGCTTGGATGGCCGACTTCGCCTCAATTCATCTTTCGGCCAAGGCTCTTGCGTGGTATGCCCGTCTCCCGCGGGACGTTCAGGAAGACTGGTCCAAACTCCAGGAGGCTCTGGTAGCCCAGTGGTCAACTTCAGACGATCAGGCTGGGTGGGTGCTATGTACTTGTACCCACATCCGAAGCAGGCTAAAACTTGAACTAGACCACAGAATGTGCCGGCCACCCCCTCCGCGCAGTCACCAAGGGACGAGGAGAACCTGGGGTGGTCCGACTCCGGAATCCTTAAAGCCATTATGGAGGGTTCGGACTCCACCTACTACGTATGGAGACCTACGGAAGATGGGGATTTCAGTCTAACGGAGGACGCCTCGCACGCGGCTCGCTTTCGCTTTCATTCAGGATCGAGCTCAAAGCTTCTGGAATATGTTGTAAGCTAATGGCTCCGGTAGCGTTCACGAGCATTTCGCTGATCCGGAATCCTCTTGTAAAATACAAGGATGGTCCCTGGTACTCATGGTTAGCCATTCATTGGCGCCAAAGCAGTCCTAACATCGGTCGAGGATCGATAAAGTAAGCCATGTCTCATGCCCTGCATGTGTGACTCGGATCCATGAGCTCATTGCTTTTCTCTACAGTTATGCTGACCTCTCGATAGTCGACTCCGAGACAATGAGGTCTTCGAGGGGCAACGAAGGCCCATTCCAACTTGCTATGTGTAAAGTTTCTCAAAGCAGTGAACTCACTTTCACGTGGAGGGATGGCAACACGGGTGCGATCACGTACATCACCTTCCACTCCACCATTCTGATAAAGCTTCAATCACCCAGAAACATCTATGACAGTATTCCATAACGGCCGAGGCCTCTTTCCTGTTCCAGACCCCAAGGCATACCAAAAAGAGTATCCCCAAGAGAAACGTGTTGTACGTGGTTGAGCTCCGGCAAGAGCGTTGAATCACTTACGGGTTGCTTCCCAGCGTTTATTTATTCAGCCGAGCAATAAGTAGCGCGTGCGAGAAATTGCAGCTTGCTGCAAGTCACCCATATTCCGATGTTCTGTAGTCAGGGACATTACAGCGCAGTATGTGATGCGTCAAATCCACGACTTGGTTCGGAACGATACCAGAGACCCTGGGGTGGGCAGCAAGGGGAACGACGATGACCCACGCTCCTCCACGGGTTAGGTTCACTATCTCGGCTCTTGTACCTTCATAAGCTAAAAGAACAGTTGCTATGTGGTGTTATATATTGGCTCTAGATACAACACAACGATAATACCATTGAAGCTAAGGTACCGTGATCGAGAGTTCAAATCAAACTCTTCCACGCCTTCTGCAGCCGAAGTGTGACAGGAGGAAGGACGCCGTTCAGCCACTGTTGCCATGCATAAGCCTCGAGGCTCAAACATGAATACAGTCATTTATCGTCCACTACGAGTTCTAGATTCACGACCGTGACTGAATATCTGTTGAAACCATTAGCATCAGCATTTGGACACAGCTACTGACCTAAGGAACACGCGGACTTGAGTGCCCACTGCAGTTGCCTCCTCAAGCCTATACAGGCCCAGGCCGAGTCATTATGCCAGCCATCCACGACAGTGAGCAGTCCTTAATGTGAGGGAATAGTACTGTGAGCGAGCTCTCATAACCTCTTATAAAACAGTGGAACCTTTTAAAGGAGGTAGTTGGGACGAATGCGCCGCGTTCATCCAACGCATCCGCACAGCAGCATGGGAAGAGGGAAAGATACGAGACTCGGGTTGGACAGCCGACCTCGCATCATTGCATCTCTTGGGAGACGCTCTAGCGTGGTACTGCCGTCTCTCGCCAGACGTCCAGGGAGACTGGCTCAAGCTGCAAGCTGCCATGGCCGAGCAGTGGTCACTTTCAAGCTGTGATGATCATTCCGAGTAAGCCCTCCGCCAGTATCTCATGTGTTTGGACAGCTCAATCAGCTCTAGCCCACCGAGCCTGCCAACGGCCGCGACGGCTCCACCATACACAGAAAAGGAGAACCGCGACCATCTGGAACGCGGTGTTCTCAAAGCAGAAGTAGCCGGAAGCAAAGAATCTCTCTACGTGGGGATGGACTCGGACTCTAGATTCTGCACTTTAACGAACGATGCGGGAAAGGCTCTTCGCTTTCGTTTTGAATCTCAGTCAAACTCAACACTTCTTGAATGCGTCGTAAGTCTGACTCGTCAATCTAATGCTGACGCATACAAACGAGTCTTTGGGGAATAGAATAGACGACTCTACTCCTGGCTAGCCATCCATTGGACAGTGGCTAACCCTGACCCAGGCCGAGGTTCAAAGAAGTAGGCCCCTTAAAGTCCTTGCCACTCCTCTCTTTTGACGGACCTTTGCTCTAGCTTTGCTTATCTCACTGTAGTAGATTCGGAGACTTTGAAGGCCCCCACTCCAGTCAACGGTCCATTCCAACTCGCTGTTTGCAGGGTCGCGAGCAACGGCGAAGCAACATTTTTCTGGAGAAACGGTAATACGGGTTAGTTTTGCTATTAAAAATCTGTTCAAAACAGGTCCAGTCATCTATTTATGTTCTAGAAACTTTATTCACGGTTCTCACCAACGACCGTAGTCGTCGCTTATATCCGGTTGCTGACTGGGAAGCATTTATGGGGAACAATGATAAAATAGTTGTAGGTCGTCAAGACTATTACGCTTTATTGAATAGCTAACAGATTTACGCTAGAGATTGCTAATCCAAAGGGGTGATTGATCGGACCTGGAGAATGGTCTTCTGGATTTGTCTGAAATGTGTCGACCCGCCAGCCCCGAGCACGTTCCTTAATTGGCTATAATAAGTACATTTAACCAGTGCTGCGCATTTCCCATAGCTCACTTATCAGAGTCATTGATACACATTTGCAGTCGGGAAATTCGACGGCGCGTTGAGTAGTGACCCCGCGGCTCATGCTCCTAGGTCATTTTTGCTGATACTCTCTGGTTAATGCTTACCTTCCTGTTAATCCTGTGATATGCGTTGAACTTGACCGTTTTAGAAGCAGCTGTGACGATATCTCATAACGGTTCAGGTCTCTTTCCGGCTTCGGACCTGAAGGCTTACAAAACAAAGTATTTGCGAGAGACACGGACTGTACGTTGTTGAGCCTGCGGAGGCGTCTCGGTACTTATGCTTTGCTTCTTAGAGACTATTTATTGAGACGCTACAGGTCTAGAACGTACAAGAAGCTAATGTTACCCCTCTTTGACGTTTGCTGTTCTGTGACTTTGAGGATCTCTAAACCGTCGCGTTTCCTATGTCGAATCATAGTCTAGCTCCCGAAGGAAACCAGTCTACGATCTTGTGTTAACTATCACTGATAATACCATATATAATGAGTCTACAATCTTGTATTAATTATCACTGATAATACCATATACGATGAAATAAATCGTGGCTGATTTCCAAAGTCTTCGCGCTCTTCATTCGCTCAACATCAATCCTCGCTCTGTCATCTCATCTCTGGATGGTAGACCTTCATCCACGACATGCTTTTAAAGAGCTTAACCTTCACGATTGACATGCAGAGACTCCGCCCAGAATATCACCTAACCTCGGGATCATATCCTCAAGATAGCGAGGTACGGGATTGAGTAAGATGGTGTTCTATCTGGTAACCGATGGTACGACTCCGTTGGCTTCATTGAGGAATGATTCGGCCACAGGATGAGATTCCAGTGACGTAGTATTAGAACAAATGAAATGTTAGGTCATATATCATCTCCTGATAGAAGAGACGTTGAAAATTGCTTCATGGGTAAACTTGCTGGTATTTTGCTAGTAAACAGCTTCTGACCAGAAACTGGTGGTTTGCTTGGGCGAGGAGAGAGGTGTCACCGGACGTCACGTAGACTTCTTTCCATCAGGCTCCTGACCTCGTAGGGCACCAAACTAACTTCTGCCCTTGCGCTCAACGTGGCTGGTCCTGAGCGCCACGTTAGTTACCAAAAATGTCGGGTTGGATGATGCAGGGTACTCGATGGAAATGAGTAACACCTTGCTTTATGGACTTGATTGTATCACATTGTGGGCATCAGCAGCTCTCAAGATGTTGCGCGAGCGATGATTCATGCAAGTATTGCTTCGCGAAAAAGCGGAGAAAGCTTTGGACAAACAGTCCGATTGAGTGACGTGATACCGTGCCGGCTCCAGTCAATGGGCTCAGGAGCAAGGCTTCACCGTTCATGCACCAATTGCAATGTGGCTTCCAATTTTCAATGACGCAAGTCCGATGCTTCTCTTTTTCTAGCCATAGGCACACCTTCCCATCGTGACTTGACGAGAGATCCCCGCGTCACGACCTCAGCACGCGGTTTCCATAGACTCAACCACCGACACGCTTAACACCCTCCGGTCCGCGAAGGTCTTGCATCTTCGCACCTTTCACAAGTTTATAGAACTTTGCTTGACAGACCGCTTCCCTGGTGTCAGATTGTCGCAATTTCCAGTTATTGGGAGGAACATGGCGCAACCCTGGCAACCCTCTCCAGGTAAGGGCATCTCAAAAGACCCCTCCATGTCAAGAATGTACTTACCACGGAGTTTAGAGGATCTTTTTAAAGGATCTGGCTGGGAAGAATGCGAGGCCTTCATCCACAGAATTCGCTGCAAAGGATGGAGGGAAGGGCAGTTCATGGACGCTCGCTGGCTTGCCCAATTTGCGGGTCTTCATTTCATAAGCTCGGCTTTAAGCTGGCATATTAGACTCCCACTAGATGTTCAAAGGGACTGGAATCTTTTAGAAGCTGCTCTCGTTGAACGATGGGCCCCGCCAGGAGAGGACATTCTGTGAGAGCCCTCAAGCATCGACTTCCACATATATACCTTATCATGTCACATAGAAACCCCAATCCGGCACCAGCAGCGTTGCCACGTCCAGTCGCCGAGGAGTTGATGGATCGTTCGATTTGCGGTATCCTCAAGTTCGTCGCAGACCAGACAAACACGGTCTACTACGTCTCCGAAGTAATCGGATCGGACGGCGCTTGTAACCTTAGCAAAGACATCGACAAGGCCCTCCGACTTCGATTCGGTCCCCAGTCTCGCCTTTACATTATGGAATTGATGGTCAGGCATTCGCGGCGACTTGTCTACGTAACCTCACTGTTTGATTTCGTCGTTCGTGCAGGAGGGTACACGTTACTCATGGTTATCTGTTCATTGGCGAAACTCCAAGCCAAATATAGGGAAGAGATGTAGAGAGTAGGTGATCTCAGCTCTCCCACTTTCCAATGGCTACCTAACTATTTTCATCGACTTTGCAGAGCAGCGAAGCTATCCGTCGTTGACTCCGAAACGCTCGCAGCTTCATTCACGGGTAAAGGACCCTTTCGATTTGCCGTATGGGAGATTATGCATGATGGCGACGTCAGGCTCAGCTGGAGAGAATCAAACTCAGATGAGAGTGAGGACCTCCCGACAACTAGTATTGCACATGGTTGACGGCTCACAGGACCTTGGTGAATAGGAGTGTACTTGAGCACCTTCATTGATGGATATCCAGATCTCTATATCACTGCAGATGCAAACTCATATTCGAAAGAATATCCACATGAGAAAAAGGGGGTAGGTGGGCGTCACGGCGATATCGACCCAAACTTACGCGTCTCTCCAGCGGTTAATATTCGAGAGGCTTACTTAAGCAGCTCAGTAAATTTTCGTCGCATAGTCAAAGCAGAAAACCTGACCGCTATGTGCTCGACCCCCCTCCGGTCAACTCCGGTTGTCGGGCCGGGTCGTCCTCATTTGCACTTTTTTCCCGTTGTGGTTCATAATCGGCTCTATGAATGTAGAGACTTGCGTGTACTTGTGTGATACCATTGAATTTTCAAATCGACTTCTTAACTTAGGGTATCTGAACTCTGAGCCCGGGGAAAGTGATGAGATGAAGGTCGCCGTTTGGTAATCGTTGCCTCGCACAAGCCTCGCATCCAAAGCTTGAGCATACTCACTTATCGTTCACTACCTGCTCTCCCACAACGACCGCTATTTGGTCCATATTGAATTCATAATAATTAACAAGTCTATCGCACACAGCGCCTTAACTCTCACCTCGGTCACCTGCTGAGCGAGCATAGGCAGTCATGATGTCGACCACTGAAGACGGTGAGTAGCTGTCCATGCAAAGGAGCTGGATTGTAAGCAAACCTCACATCCTCTTACAAAACAGTCGAGACATTTAAAGGAGGTAGCTGGGAAGAATGTGGTGCGTTCATCCAACGTATTCGCGCCGCAGCGTGGAGGGAGGGGAAGTACCAGGAATCGGGTTGGGTGGCCTACTTTGCGTCACTTTATTTCTCGGGAGAAACTCTCACGTGGTACTTGTATCTTCCGCCCGAGGTTCAGGGAGACTGGCACAAGCTGCAAGGCCCTGGTTGTACAGTGGTCCCCCTCAGGAAGTGATGCTCGTTCCGAGTATGCGTTCTGCTCTTACAGCATCTTCTGTTCTCGGACAGCTCACTCAACTCTAGCCTACCGAATGTGCCAATCTCCGCAACGGCCCCGCCCCATCATGGAAACAAGAATTTCGATTATTTTGAGCACTGCATCCTCAAGGTGGAAGTCGCCGAGAGACAAGAGGCTTCCTACGTCGGATGGGACGTGTGTGGATTCTGCAGCATAACGAACGATGCGAAAAAAGCCCTTCGTTTTCGTTTTCAGTCTCAGTCACATTCAACGCTTTTTGAATGCGTCGTAAGTGTTACGCGTCAGTCTAATGCCCATGCATTTCTGTGATCTTTCTCAACAATAGAACCAACGACCCTACTCATGGTTGGCCATCGATTGGAAACAGGCTAACCCCGACGTGGGGCGAGGCTCAACCCAGTAAGTTCCTCCAAGTACTCAGCGTTCCGGTCCCTTGGTTAATTTGTGCTTTAGCTATGCATACCTCACAGTGGTGGACTCAGAGACGTTGAAATGTTTGACGGGACATGCTGGTCCCTTTCAGATGGCTGTTTGCAGAATTTCGAGTAGTGGTGGGGCAACAGTAATCTGGAGGAATGGCAATACAGGTTAGTTATACAATGTACGGGGTTGATAACAGCTACTCTAGCGATTTCTTGGTTTTCCAGAAACTTTCCTGACAATTTTCATCAACGGAAATCGCCTGTATCCTGTTCCTGATCCGGAGACGTCCCCAGAAAATAACGATGAACACCAAGTAGCAGTACGTCATCAGGACATTTACTTTGTATCCAGTAACTTACAAATTTAATTTAGACTTTGATGATCCAAAAGATCGATTAGTGAGATCCGTAGAATAGCCCTACACACTTGTCTGGAATTTGGTCGACGGTCGGGCACCGACCGCATTCTTTACTTGCACGTAAAAATTAGTTATTCAAACCAGTGTTGCGCAACGACGTGGTTCATTCAGTTTACTTTGTGAAGCCGCTGACAACCCAAGTGTTCAATGTTGCAGTCCGTCATATCGGCCTAGGATGTGTGGAAATATCGAGAATTCATTGCTGTCCGTCGGCGAGCATCGTCCGGATCCATTGTGGCGCTGACAAAAGTAATATTCACTTCCTTCTAATTGAAACCACAGGGAAAGGAGTGAGATGCTATGAAACGATTAAAGTTGGCGTCATTTTAGGTGTCAGTTAGACATTCATCAAGCTTCAAGCAATCCAATGGGCGTGTGATTACCTAGAGGTCCCCGTATACCTTGCTGCCAGCTCACGCTGAGCAACTTATCGTTCATTGCTACCGGTCCATAGCCAGCGACACTACTCGATCCTTATCGGCACCATCAGCATTAAGGAAAGTCCTCAACTACGTTAGTATTGTACACATCGACCTTCAGTCTGGTTTCGCCTCCGGGCACCTGAACCTCGCCGAAAACAAGTCATTATTATGTCAACGACGCAAGATAGTGCGTAATCCTCCGTACAACAAGCTGGAATCTAAGCAAGATCTCACAGCCTATTTATATCGCAGTAGAATCTTTCACAGGAAGTAGCTGGAAAGAATGCAGCACCTTCATCCAACGGGTCCGCGCTGCGGCTTGGAAGGAGGGGAAGCTCCGAGATCCGGACTGGATGGCCGACTTCGCATCACTATACTTTTCGGACGATGCCCTAGCGTGGTACTGCCGTCTCTCACCAGATGTTCAGCAAGATTGGCCTAAGCTTCAGGCTGCCCTGGCTGAGCGGTGGTCGCCTTCTGGCGGTGATGATCGTTCTGAGTACGCTCCGCGGCCTTGTGGTGTCCGAACGAAAGCTCACTCAATTCCAGATCAATCAATGTGCCAGTAGCCGCCGCGGCCGCGCCATCTGGTAAGACAAATGAGAAGATTGATCACCTAGACCGTGGAATTCTTAGGGTATCAGTACACGGGAAAGAGGAAGCCCTCTACGTCCAGTTCGATCCAGGTGATAACCTCTGCACTCTAACGAATAATATTGGAAACGCTCTTTGCTTTTGGTTTGACTCTCGGCCGAACTCAACACTCTTCGAATGCGCTGTAGGTGTGCCTTTCCCCTATCAACCAACTTATTCCAACGGCCCTTTCCATAAACTAGGACAGACGGCCATTCTCTTGGCTTGCCACCCACTGGTACCAGAACAAACCTGACGTGGGCCGGAATTCAATTCAGTGAGGCTCCTCAAGTCTTTACAGCTTCGCTTCTATTGATCGCTCTTCATCTTAGCTTTTCTCGGCTCACTGTAGTGAATGATAGATTGAAGTCTCCAGCGGGAATCGATGGTCCCTTCCAACTTACCACGTTCAGAATCAAGAACAGTGGCGAAGTAACGCCCTTCTGGACAGATGGCACCACAGGTCAGTGATGTGATATTTGAAATTAGTAAAAGCCATTCACTCACTGTACTGGCACTCTAGAAACTCCCCTTGTAGCTTTCACCAGCTCGAAGATATTGAATTTGGCTCCTGACCGCGAAGCATTCCACAAAAAATACATTAAGGAGATACCAGTTGTGCGTCGTCGAAGATCTTTCGTTCTATCCAGGAGCTCACAATTTATATTTCAGACACTGTTCGTCCAGAAGGTCGACTAAGACAATGGGAAGGGCTCTCTTCTGGAATTGCCTCGACCTGCAATAACCGACCACATTCACCCTGTTGCCTGTACTACCGTGTCTCTCAGAAATTCTAAATAATTGATATCACCCCACTTGGTATCGCGGACGTCGAAAATTGCATTCCCCTGGGGCCGTGTGAGCTAGGGCACTTCACGTCAGAGAGTCGCTCGTTCTGAAGTCGGCGATCGGCTGTCACACAAACTTCATTTGATAATATAGTGAGCATTAATTTCCTTGACTATGCCTCGCCTATGTTTTACGTAATGGGCTGTTAGATAGCAACGGTGCTCTACGTATTCAAGGCGGTCAAAGGACAAGCAGGAGTAGAAAAGCGTATTGTATTGGGAGGTCTGCACACTCTAACGTAAGCTCTGTCGCCCATTTTGCCATAGGTGAGCATTTACTTAGCCAGTTCCGTGCTAGCGGTTCGACATTTCGGTGAGAGGGTATCGCGTAGGGCGACGTCCTGTGGCGCGCCCTCAACTGTGGGAGTTCGGTATGAATTCGAATCCTGACCATCCACATCCCTCCTCCGTTTGCTCCCCCTTACTCAGGTAATGCTATTTATTCCCCCAAGAGGATGACGACTCTTAGTTCATCGGTCATGTTCTGCGGCGGAAACCAGTCAGCAAGGCATCATTTTGGAGAGCTGCCCGACGCATCCGTTGGTCTCACTACACTGACTGAACCTACTGACCTCATGGTGAGTCCATAACAATGATCAGGCAGCCACTACTGCTAACCATGCTGGAATTATAAAGCTCACTTACCCCCTTTTGCGAACCCTTTCACCTCTCAGAATCACTACCGACCTTGATGATCGGAAAATGAGCCGACCTGGCCCAGCAACCAACCCCAACCCCGCACTGGTACCCTCACACCTCGCTCCTCGCCCTCTCTGCTCCCATCGATCCAACGCTAGACTCCAGAAAGGGAGCACAACGTTAATTCCAAACTAGTCGAAGAATTTCTATCACGCTGTTGAACGTAAAGTTGGGGAGAGTTTCGAGTCCCTGGACTGTCCTCAGGTCCCCGAGCCTACAACAACACTCGGCCACCATCCGCAATGCCTATCTTCGGCTTAAAAAATATATCGAGCAATCGAGACTCGATGTTCTCTTTGGATAAGCAATGCCTAGTACTACATTCTCTAGACAGAACGAGCGACTTGGCCGGACATTTCCGACAGGAGAACAAACACAATCTACTTGGTGTAACTTACTGGAGAGGAAGAGCGTCGGTGCTTTCGGATACGTCCTCAGCCTCGCTTTCTCAGGTGGGAGGGAGGACGGACGGATGCTGCTTGCAGGAAGTGCTGAGGATTAGGGACACTCTCGCCACCAACAACGAACTTTTGGTAAGCCTGATTACATTCAACAACGAGCTTTACTTATTTAAATACCACACAGCGGCTTTCACATCACTGACATCCGCCATTCGACTCGGAATTGTGAAGCAATCTGTTTAGAACAGGAGCCCGCCAGGCTGACGACGTGCTTCAGAGGTAGGAACTTGGTCGAGCTTTGTTCATTCTTAGTCGCTCAACTCCCAATAAGCACAGATCAATCCACCAACCCGTTCTTAGAGTCGCAAAAGAAGAAGCGACCCGCAAGCTCCAATCGTCAAAAGGCTCTCAGCGCTAATGCCAGAGCAAAAGTACCGGCCGGTTGTGATGCAGACTCTTCAGCGCGGATATTAGGCAACGGAGAAAGCTGGGAACTGTCTTTGTGTCTGCTGCGCGAAGGATCGCGGACTGGGCTACTTACCAAACGGAGCGTTCGGGACGGGACTTTTTCCGTCCTTTCTTTCCTACAATACCATTTGCATCAACATATGGACTTGTACGGTATATTTTTTTCCTTGAATGAACGCGTGCATTAATTTCGGAGGAACTAGCAACTAGTACGTATTCCACTGGTGGTTAGAGGCGTGAATCGCTCGCGTGTTCGAGCGATTGAAAACTGGAAGTGTAAACTTGTTGTGATATACTGGGTATCTGCAATAGCAACCCCAAGTTCTGGAAATTTGCGTTGTTCCCTTCTTGGCGGCTTCCAATATGGGTGAGCAGGACCCTTCGTTCTCCCGCCTCGTGTTGTCCACGCGGAACATCCCGTGACATCCCCACCACAGGTCTCGTTGAAGGTCCCTCACAAGCCATCGCACCCGAGACCCCGCTGGCCCCGCCACAACCATTGTTCTAACGCAAGTTAAGCCACCCAATATCTGATGTCGAGTAACTCCGGGACGAAGGATGGTAAGTGAACGCACAGCGACCCCCTCCGGCGGGTAGAGGTTACGTGATAAGACTTATTTCTATCCCGAATAGTTGATACATTCAAAGGAACATCTTGGTCTGAATGTGAGACTTTCATTCAGGCCATACGAGAAAAGGGATTCAACGAAGGTAAACTTCGGGATCCCGCTTGGATGGCCGACTTCGCGTCTCTCCATTTTTCATCATCCGCTTTAAAGTGGCACTCATTTCTCCCGCTCGATGTTCGAAACGACTATTACAAGCTGGAGATGGCTCTTATTGATTGATGGGGTAATCCCGATGACAGAGAAACGCAAGAAAAGTGAGTGGTTCACCGTCATTACTCTTTGAAGAGTTCTGCTGTCTCAAATAAACTGATGGAACTTTAGAGCACCGATTATTCCTACACCAGCTTCTGCCGTTTCTGTCCGAGCGGGTTTGAACACTCCTCCATCGTCGGGTGTGCTGAAGTTCATCCGACATGATAGAGGAAACGATCTCTATATTGGGGCACCAACACCGGGGAAGTCGGGAGATTGCTCCTTATCTCCAAGTGTCGACAAAGCGCTACGATTTCGCTACGACCAAAGTTCTTCAAATCTTTTACGAGTTCTAGAAGCTAGGGTAATACTCTCCTGCTGCCGTATCCTGAGACATGGAAGCTAACATCACTCTGCAAGACGGAATCGAGCTATTTCTGGTTGGCACTCCATTGGATTGCTAGAGAGGACGCCGAGAGAGTCGAGTGAGTTGTGTACGTCCGGAAGGTCGAACTCAGGCTCTGTTGACAATCTGACTATTATTTCTAGGTGGGCGAAGCTCACCTTGGTTGACGCCTCGGATTTCAAGTCATCCCGCGATGAACCCGGCATCGTTCAGATCATGGTGTGGGATATTAATTCTCGCGGCAGTGTTATTCCGACGAGGAAGTTTGGAGACCGACGTAGGCAGGCCCGTTTAAAGCTCGCGCTCGGTGATCTAACGATAGAAGTATTACCATAGGTTTGCCACTAAGTATATTTTGTTATCCAGAGGACGGAGGGTTTCTTTGCATCACAGGGGATCCGTCCGAATACTCGGAAGAATACCCAAACGAACCGCAGGGTGTACGTGGCTTGATTGAAACTAAAGCGACAAGAATTCTAACGATTTCAATATCTAGCGGTTCGTATTCCAGTGGATGGATTAATATCAAGTATATCAGAATTTCTTAGTTTGCACATCCTTTTTGTTACGCTCGAGATCAACCATCGTGCTTTGTCATGAGTACACCATGGATCAGGGATCTCATTCATCAACTGCAGGCGCCAAGGCGTGGCCCTATTTTCGTCTGGACGTCTTCAGGGCATGATTGATACCCAGCGTAGTGCGGGGTGCAAGGAGAACTTACGCCCATCCGTTCGGAATAGGCAGTTCAATATTTCATATTGAGAATGCGTGTCTCGGGTTTGTGAGTCCGTCGTTGCCGTCATCGCGTGTGGATCCGTGGAGACTCAAGCTCGTCTCGTGGCCCAATAGATATCCGGATAAGGAGGATAGGGAAAGATGCGTAATATATATTGCAGCAGTCAGAATGGATCTGTACAGTCGTTTTCTCCAGGGGACTAATTGGATGAAAAGGTTGGTGGAGGCTTTGCAACAACGGAGGGCAAACTTCGAGACTGACGCCTCCTCGGCAGGCGTCACAAGCCTGATCAACGGGATTGGCAGTCGTTGCGGAGTAGGCGGAGCTCAAACGCCAACGTTTTGATGTCGCCCCTCGTCAATAGCACGCGATAGACTTTCACAGAGGGAATCAATACATTTGGACGCCATCACATTCAGTTACTCCGAATTTAGTCGCACGAGGAAAACGATTGGGGAGGCTTAGCGTGGGCAAGACCGAAACGGAATGTATTGAAGAGCGATACTCAGAGGCGGCTGAAGATCGGTTGGAGTTCAGAAAAGCCTATATAAGGCCAGGTTTTCGGCGAGCCTTTCCATCCCCATCACCCGTTCCCCTCCTCCTTTTCCCTCTACTCGCTGATTAATTTCGTCACTACTTCTTGCCGTCCAAGTGGTGTAGTGTCTCTTTACTACCCCGCCGCGCCTTCGAACTTCTCGTTGACGCGTCGAGGTAGTAGCGCGACACTATGCTTCTTGGGCCTCACACACTCGTCTCAGTGGTTCATTGTCGAGTTACTGCTTAGCTTGCAGTCGGTCCCAGCGCCGGTTGTGGTCTTGGTAGTAGCGTGTCAATGGACTTCTCGGCCGGGTGTGTGAGGGGCACTCTTGACTCTCTTAATTCCATCGTTTGGATTTCATCAACGCGCGGTGGGGCTTGGTGTTGGAGAAGGCGGCTGTCCCGCAAACTTGACTTGGTGTGTAGTGAGTTGCTCCTACCCCGATCACGCTTTGCTTGAGATTCCGGGCGACTCGTCCTCGAGGGAGTAGCAGCTCACTATCCTTCCTGGGCGGGGGTGTGGCGACCCGGACTGGTGTAGAATAGCACGTGTTTCTAGTCGTAGCCCCTCACGTATGCAGTGTATGCTTTGTTGAACTCGATGGAGAATATACATTTATACTTTCGTATCTAGTCGACTTCTTTAGGGCTACAGAGTCGTTGCATATCGTGATAAAAGACCGCGTGATCGTTTTCGCCGTTCATCTCCGCTTGGTCTGGCCGTCGAAAAAGAAACCACTCCGAGCGAGTCTCGTAATTCGAAGCTTTATTGTAAACAATGGATCTTCTGATTGCCGTTGATATGGACAAGGTTGATCATCGAAACTTCCAGTGGGGGAAAACATCACGCGGCTGGAGTTGATAAGCTGGAAGGTCCCCGTTCTGCAGCCCGCGTCCCGCTCGTGGCGTGTACATACACTTGTACGTTCCGCCACCTCTCGTCACTCCCACCTGCGATCATCGACTAGATATCTTGTACTCTTGTTTGGGCGAGGCTTAGGCTCAATTTTATCACTCGATGTCGACGACCCAATGGACCCAACGTACTGGTAAGTTCCAGTGGTGGTTCTGAGTAGGGCCGGCGGTAAAGGCAAATTGACGAGAGCTTCACCAAGTTGAAGATTTCAAAGGAAAAAGCGGCGCCGAGTGTGAGAAGTTCATCAAGACCATTCGCCGCGTCGCATGGGAGGAAGGGAAGATCAAAGATGGAGAATGGATGGCGAATTTCGCATCACTTCATTTTGCCGGAAAGGCCTTGAAGTGGCACACCGAGCTTCCTCTAGACGTTCGACAGGACTGGTTCAAGCAAGAGAAGGCACTTCTAGAACGCTGGCTTCCGCTGGAAGACGAGGAGGATGACTCATCCGAGTCAGCGACACTTTTATACGATCGGGCTCTAAGGGTTAACTCAAAGTTTCCTTTTCTTAGAAGCGCCATCGTCCCGGCCCCAGCTGCAGTTTCTCAATCTGGGAACGGTTCAGAAACTGGTGTCTTAGAGTTTGTTAGGGTGGGCGGGAGTAAACAGACTTCCGTGTATATCGCTGGGCCAGACAAGCCCGGGGACGCTTGCGGCCTTACGGACGACATCGATGATGCCCTACATTTTCGATGGGGTCGGTCTGTTGGACAGGCCATTCGAATCCTGGAATGGGCTGTAGGTCGCCTGCCTCCGTCCATATTTGCAAGTTACCGAGTACCAAATCGTTCTCTCTTTCTTAGCAAGATGGTGGAAGTTACAAGTGGCTAGCGATTCACTGGAACAACGGCATCCCCATCTTTGAACCGGGCTCGACCCGGTAAGTTTGTTGGGCCAACAAATAATGAAGCTTTGCCATCGCACTGATCACGAGACTTGAGGTTCTCAGGTATGCTGTCCTGACCTTACTTGACCCCACCACCTTGACCACCCCATTGGCAAGACTTGTCCTCCCAGAGCCGGGGCCCTCTGGGATTACTGTTTGGAAGTGGTCTCCCGAGGGGCAGGTCACGCCCGTATGGAAGGTCCGCGAAAGAGGTACGTCGCACTATTCCTTTCGCAGTTCCTCATTCGTTAATTGACTGAACTTCACCTACCCAATAGTATTTGAGCTGGCCTTATTTGAGATGGACGGATACGAAATTTATGTCGCCGCAAATCCAGAAAGCTATCAGAGAGCAAATCCCAGGGAGCGACGAGGCGTGAGTTGTATAATGAAGCAAGTTTAGCAGGCGTTGACTGGTTTTCCTGTAGCACTTGATATTTCGGGCGGTCACCGAGTAACTGAATTACTCTTGCTGTTGATATCACGCTTTCGTGAAATACTAGGTGGATCAACCTTTTCTGGTCCATTAAAGGTTGTACCGGCAATCTGCATGGAATTCCGAAATCGTCAACGGGAGATGCTTCAGTCCACTATTTTATACTTACAGATCTCATTAAGAGTACGCGATTAAGTCCTCCAGCTGCAAGTGCCGAATGGTATGGGGCAAGGCATGTCACGCAGCGGACTGAACCCGGAACTTGATTGAACGCGGCAAGCCCACTGTGTGATAAAGTTCTGCTACACACTTAGAAAGATCAAACCCGTGCTTGGGACCATATAGCACTCGCAAGCATTTGTCTCCCATAATGATACGATGCGGCACAAGCGATGCCTCCCACCCAACTGGTCACGCTGACATCGGGGTTTCAGACTGTTTTAATTCCTTCGCGGTTCGTGGCTGACCACCGTATCTGGACGGGACTTCAGGAGGACGTGCGAGAATTGTCCCCTTGTCTTCACTGCGTGCCCCATTCTCCACTAGGGGCGATCCATTTTACCGAGTCCGTAGCATATTTTATTTAGATTCGTTCACTCTGCAACATTCCCGAGCTTTCAGCTCAAGTAGAATCCAACACGCCGGTTCTAATCAGGGTCTCTAAGCATAGATAAAAGATCGGAGCGATTTGAATAAACGTGGTAGTTTGTAGTTTAGTACGTAGTTTAAGAGCCAAGTTAGAAGAATGAATCGCTAAATCTCTTCGAATATGAGTCTCTAAGATCAGTTATAGATCTAGGTTAGTGATTCGATGTCTGGCTTGAAGGGATTATTTAGCGTACCACTACTTTCCAAGCATTCGTGAACTTTGTTACAAATGCCCCAGCGTCTGCAGCCACCAAAAGACAGAAACGTTGATTTGTAGAGTCTTCATTTGTGCATACGCGTAATTCCGTACATGCTGAAAAGCCGGTTCGTGGTCAGCGTCAACCATTTCATCCGGAGGAACTCGAGGTACCAACAGCGATCTTCTTCAAGATGTGGCCAAACCGTGTTATCTAGCCTTACGTTCCAGATGGCTGTACAGCCAGGACCCGCTCGGAACGTGGGGTTCGATCGATGCGTACCCGCATAGTCAAATGCTGTAACAAGCGCGTGACTATCCCGGCAACCTTCAAATGAAATTCCACTGGTTTTCAAGCGAAAAAAGAAACATACTGGAGAGACCCAATGGCTGTCGAAGGGGAAGAATCTAACCAGTGTATTCCGAGTACTTGATCCCTCCCCCCTGAGCGCTAAGGTAGCGTGTTCGGATCAGCTTGTCTAGTAAACCGGCAATGCTATCCACCTCACCTCAATTTTGATCTCATGTAACTCTCCTTTAGGAGTATATGAGAAGAGTACAGCAGCACTCGCGGACGCACCGCCACCTATGCAGCTTTTGTGGCATGTAGTCCCGTCACCAATATAGCCAAAGTCTGCAGAAGTCTCGCCGATCAGCCTGATCCGACCCTTTCGAGGTTGCGGCGGAGGTAAGGCAGCACCTGCTGCAGTCAGGGAGTGGTGAGAGTAGCTAGCAAGATATCGCATATCTTTCAGCCTTACTTGTACGGATATCATAACGGACCAGATGAATTGTTCGAACCTTGAATTCCCGGCTGGAGTGCCACCGATTTCGTCAAGTGGGGGGTATCTCGTTAAAAGAGCTTGGCGCAGCAGTCTCCAGTCGCTTTGAATATCTGGGCTAAGGCTTTCGTAATATCTGAGAGCTGAAACGTCTAGGCAAGTGGAAGCAAAATCGGCCATCCAAGCATCATCACGGATCATTCCAGCCGCAAATGCCGCTTTCCGTACTGCTCGGATAAAGCCCTCACAAGGTTCTCCTTCTCGTCCATAGAACGAAATATCTTCTCAAATTTATATTGGTACTTACTTTCAAGGCAGAAAAGAATAATGGGCTTACCTTCGGGGATATTCATTGCTGCTCAATCTCCACGAGTCAGGGAGCCAAATAGGACGGAAGATTAATTAGGAGCAGGCTCCGCTAAAGGTCTGCACAGATAGCGTTCCGAGACTTGTTGTTGAACTTGAAGTTGTGCGGATTGTGGTTTGGGATGGGGTTTAGTGGTCGTTGCCTCATGTCTTACGTGTGGTGGGCACGTGGTCGCAGGGAGTTGCAGCTAGCTGCAAAAAGCTCGTTCAAACCAACGTCCGCTTTTCCCTCACTTAAATAAAAAATTCATAGCTCTGTGGCAGAACTGGAGCAGCCGCAGAATGCCAGAGCTACTGTAAATTTCTCGCTTAGTAGATCGGCATTCAACTCATTTGACAGGCGCCCTTGCGGGAGCTTGGGGGATATGGGGCGCGAACGGCTCGCAAGTGTTGAACCCCCCGGCTCTGGAAGTTGTCGCACAGTCACAGGGGCAGTCGTTGCCACGGAGGATAGAAATTCCTCGTGATATTCCGTCTGTAAACTATAATAAAATCAAGTTAGCTGACCAAAAACGCTCAATGACGGCGCGAGGACTGTGGCGTGGGACACCATTCGTCGAAATCCCCGAAGCAGAGTCAAATATGAACCTCACCGAACGATTCCCATCACAGTCGAGTTCCGATCGGTTAATCCCTCAGACACGAGCGCTTCTGATCTGTCACGGAAGGCTCACTTCGGAAGCCACTTACTAGGACTATTGATAAATATGGATGATCGTGAAGTGAACCCTGCTGCTCCGGTATGACACACCGATCGATCACCCTGGCCTGTAGCATGATAACATCAGTGTAACAGGAGCTTCACCGATTATGATGACTTAGGTGACCACCACGTCATATGCAATGGGTGCAATGAGGTATGCTAACGACAACAGAAGGGCCAGAGAACGATCAAACAGTTCACTGTCATCTCTTTCCCCAGAACATCGTTGGCCTTCGGTATCAATGCGCTAACTGACCCTCATTCCCGGAGTCATATAATCTCGTGAGTTACTTTCAGGTCGCATATCAGTCTAAAAGGTAACGCAAGCGCGTCCAGTGTGCCGAATGCGAGCAGAATTCCTTCACGATCCATCCACTCCCGCACGTCTTTCTGAAGTTCAACCGACGTGTGGATCACCAAGTTCGAAACCCAAAACCCCTTCTTCCGGTCATGTAAATTTGAGGCACCTTTTCAATATCGTTATCGAGTTCGACTACTGATTCTATTGCTGGCACCCCTAGCTACGAGACCGAAAGCAATAACCCGGAGAAACCGATAGGTGCGTCAAAGCGCGGCTCTCCGACAATGTATTTTGTTAATCTTCTGACACAATATTCTCTACCGAAGGCAATGAACCCGACCACACTCACAGCATAGCCTTCTGGGACCTATGCATGACACCGATCCGTGGGGTCTGGTATCGTTGTGTATATTGTCACCTGGATTTATGCGACGAGCACGAACAGAGCCATGAGCCGGACCACGTCTTCCTTGCGATCAAGGCCGAGGTATAAGTGCTTTTCTACTGTTGAACAATAAACTTCGTTGGCTAATAAAGGCTTATTCTGTTGGCAGGCCTCTATGACCGCATTGAGGTATGTCCCTGTAATCCATTTGTTTACAGGGAGCTTCATATGAAGTTTCTCTTTCTAGTGATGTGTGGAGCTTTGAAGACCCATCCGAAAACGTCCCTCTAATACTGGCCGTTTTCAATCCAACGGAATAACAGTCCCTTTCACGAAAAAGACTTTCCTGTACTCGGAAGGACCTCACGGGAGGGTCAAACGTTCTACTCCGTTCTTGGACCCGAGCTATGTCAGCCAATCCTTGACGCTAGGGGAATGTAGTGCATCGCTCTGTAAATATAACAATCCATTTGAAAGAAGCTAGAAGGGTCTGATGAGCAATGGAAGCGCCTAAAGTAGCCGACTCGATCGTCCCGCACATAAGCCGTAGGCCGACTCCACCGGAGAACCTGACGTTCCAAAACACTGGAGAGGGGAGCCTCCGGCGGTACTTAGTCCCACGGTTTGTAATAGATAGAATCCAATTCCTTTCCCCACCTCGCTATCCGGGAGACCCGCTGCAGGTCCCCCTGACCTCTCCAACACATGACCAGGTGCTCGCTAGTATTGGAGTAGAATCTGGTTACTTCCATACAACAGCCCCTCGGCCAGCAATCGCCAGCACCCTCGGAAGTAACCCTACCATCGCCGCTAGGATGGCTATTTTGACGGACCCTCGTCCTCGAGGACTTGGATTTTTTCTTTGGTGGGAGAGGGGTATTTCAAAGGACCTGTAGGCTTTCTCGTCATGTGTATTATCCGAGTTCTTGCAGCTTCGTACGCCATAAAACACTAGCTACATCGCATCTCTAATGACTCTGGATGGAATGTCAGGTAGAGATGGCTGACCTAGGTCAAGAGTCGAAATCGAACTCACGACGGCCGTGTTTCCGCACGTGTGATGAGATGGGAAATCACCGAGCAACCGTCGTACACCTTTGGAACCCTCATCTCGTGTTCCTCTCCGCCTCGTCCTACCACACACCGCTCGGTTGCGAATATAGGAAGTTATTACCAAACCCACTAGTTGTGACTTGGGCCCCTCTGGAAATGTCAACCCCACTACCAGGTAAGCGATCTTGCCAACCACGTGGCTTGACACCCGATTATCCTCATCAATTTTTCACTCTGTAGTCGAACGTTTCAAAGGCACGGGCTGGGAAGAATGCGAAGAATTCGTCATCGCGATCCGGAACCGCGCGTTCTGGATAGGAAAACAACGAGACCCGGCGTGGATGGCGGACTTCGCCGCCACCAACCTCGGGCGCAAGGCTCTGTTGTGGCACTCTCGACTTCCGGAGGACGTTCGCCACGATTGGTCCAAACTGGAGGCTGCGCTTTTTAGTCGGTGGCCTCCTCCGAAAGATGATGACGGGTGAGGACGAGACCTCGTCACACAACCCGTTCGAGACCGTTGAACCACAGTCCTGTTAGGCCTCAAATCGAGCCAACACCAGCAGCCGCGCCTTCACTTTATGGCAACCACAGGTCTAACCACCTACTTCAGGGCGCTCTCAAAGTAGTTCTTGATGCATCCGACGCAAATTACTACGTCCAAATTTCCAGAAACATTTATGGGCATGTATGCTCTGTGACCAGCGACCCGAATGAAGCGCTTCAAGTTCGTTGCGTTTCCTTGTCCAGCACCACTTTGCTAGAGTGTATTGTAAGTGTAGCCCAGATTGTTATTTTTTTCTGCAAATAGGGGGTTATCTGATCTACGTGATGTAGGATGATTCGGGGGGCTCCTCTTGACTGGCCGTTCGTTGGGTACCAAAATCGCCAAATATCGGGAGCGGGTCGATAGAGTACGCCTGGGATTCCATTCACCTTCGCTCTTTCGCTGATTCGGCGATAATAGCTGCGCCGTAATGCCATGTGTAGACATAGTAACTCCGCAACCTCATCAGGAAAAGGGGTTACTAGTATATACACGGCGTTTTACCTCAAAATTTCCGACGTCGCGGAGTTGTATGATACCTATGGTGGACGCCAACCTGCGCACAGAGGAGACAGACGAAGCCCACATCCTGACGTTGCACATGACGATAGCTAGCTCCTTCAGATGACTTCTGCTGTGATCATTATGTCGCTTTGACCATTTGCCTCTAACCGCCGTCACCGCTCAAGTCCAATTCGAACATATCTACGTCACGTAAACAAACAAAGCACTGTTTTGATCTGGACCACCCCGCTCCTTTCAACACAAAAAGACGCAAACGATGTTCAGAACAACAACAGTCGGCCAAAGGACGTTCGATCGAATTTCGGCAATCTTGACTTGGCTCTCCATAGCTTCCAAGACGCGAGAAATGACATCCAAGTCTTTGTGAGATGAATGCTGCAGACCTGGGCTCTTGGTGTTGTATCAAGAAGGGCGGGCTCGAAGGTTTCCTCGTACTCCGTCGGGTCGATGCTGAGGTTGCGATGTTGGGCTAGAGAAGCTGTTACGTCAGGATTGATGGTGAGCTGGTGGTTGAATCGTGGAACTGATTTCCTTCTAGTTGCATTGCTGCAAAGCCCGGCGCAATGTTGGGTTTTCCGCCGACGCTGGCACGTCCTAGGAACAGGTGAGGTTTGCATTCATCCTGTGTAATGAATTGAAGCTTGCTTACCTCAGCCTTGCTTCTTCCCAAATAC
>WSUI01000505.1:0-15754 GCA_019633595.1 Tulasnella sp. UAMH 9824
CAAGCAGTGGAGGTTCCTTTCACATTTTCTTCAGCGTTAGGTTGTTGCGTGGTCCGTGTTCGCTGGACCCCGTCGTGCCATGTGCTGGCAGTCGGCCCACTTTTTTCACTTTGTAATACTTGATCACGAGTTCTGTACCCGCTTTGTCACCGGTATTTTCTTTGGTTCATGTAATACGTAGATGGTGTATTCCTAGCTGTGGATTGTGGTAGGTAGCCAGGTGGACAGAACTCGAATACAACCTGTTTGAAATCTTTTTTTTTCTTCCCGGGTACCAGTGTGAAATGTCACGTCTGACGAACAAAAAAGTGGTCGCTAGGGTGCAGTCACGCGTGATAGGTAGCGAGAGAGATGAAGGCTGCCCTCCTTCGTCACATCTGCGACAGCTCCAGCGTCGCTCCGGAGCGACATCCCAAGCTCTCATCGCTCCCGGGAGTGCTCAGGTCCTCCAACGGCTCCAACGACTCCAGGCGCTGTGGAGCGACCTGGAGCCGTCAATTTTTTTCGAGACGTATTTTCTTTGTCAATGGATGCATAGGTCTCAGACGAGTCGCCGGTCTTGAGTTCGGTGAGCGATGTAGGACCCGTATCAACTTCTCTCCCAAGCGACATGTTAGGACTCTGAGTGCCAGCTGCATATGGACTGCCATGCATCACCCCCAGCGCAGCTATCTTATCTAATCTTACCAGGGTTCGGTAAGCGCTTATAATATATATAAGGCCTATAAGGCCTATGTCCCATTTCGATCCCCTTATAATTGCTTACCTAGCACGGTACGCATTATGACTTTCATCAGAATGACCAATCTTTCAGGTATTATGGCTCTGGTGGAAGTCTTATCAGCGTCCGCCAGCGAGATTCAGCGTCGGTCCAGTTCCCTATTTCGACCTTTCAGTTCGCCCACTGCCAGAACACACCAAAATGCGAGTCAAGTCTCCCTATTATATTAAGAAACTAGATATATACATATCACGCATCGCAGCTACACTACACTACTTTGGAAGGCACTTCGGACGGTGTTCGAGGAACCGGCATCGGGGAGGGTGATGATCAGTACAGAGCCATGTCAGATGATGTCCATCTTGCTTACAATGTGTATAATCTTCAAAATACACTGGAAAAGGCTATATCACTTGCCCTACGAGAGAGAGATATCGATTAGCACGCACGTTGAAAATGCAGGGTAAGATATAAAACTCACCGTTGGTCCCGACATCGAGCGCGTCAAAAGCAGCCAAACAAGCGTCATGTGCGAAGAATGAACGACAGTAATCGTAAGCCTTGGGCGTACTTGCGTCAGTAGTGGGGAAGAGTGTAGTTGGGCACGGTGTTGAGACAATGGGAACAGGTTGAGGGGGAAAGAGGGAGATGGTTGAAGTTCGAACGGGACGAGATCGCGCGCCGATTTATTGTGACCCGGCAGGACCCTGTTCGTTTGTGTTCGAACCCTCGCGATTCATCCCCCTGTCGTAACGCGCGCCGGACTTAAGAAAAAAAAAAGAGAGGGGACTTCATCCTTGCCAGCATACGGTGCACTCCCTTACTGACCCGGCCAGAAACTGGAACGAAGCTTTGATTTCTGATAAAATACAGTTACCTGGCTTACGAAAGATGAGTTTTGTGTTGGTGAGCTCCTTAAATACAAGCTGGGGTGGTGTTGCTCTTTCTTTTTAGCATTCCTTATGAGAGTTGGTCAGTCTCTGAAGGTCCGCAAAAGGTTTATAATCTATTAGACACATTACCAGTGTGCCACCAGTCTGATCTGTATATTATAAGCCATTACAAGGCATGACCAGCGGCAACCAGCGTCGGTAGATATCCGTAAGACCTATCCGTTCCCACAGGCTAGGAGCGCGCGAGGTGATGATGTGTCTTATGCACCTTTTGGATGCTACGACCCACCAAGACCAACCTCAGGAAAACATTGAATAGCGACTTAACCTTAGAATATCAGATATTACCACAGTCTAGCTGGAATCGTAGCCCTAACAAGTCCGGGTGCAGGGGTGAAGTATCGTTCCGTTATGTGGTCTGGAGCAATGGATGGAACCATTCAAACCCGCTGGGAGGACGGTGATGAGTGTGACCCATAGCTTACCTGCATTTAAGTCCAGTTCACAAGTGGTGTCTTTGTTGCACGGGCAGTTACGTGTCTGCTGGAAGCTCTGTACCATGAAATCGATGACTACATGATGGTTGTTCTCGATCCAACCGCGTTTATCAACAATTTTCCGACCTGGAGGCGGGTGATGAGGTGCTACTCTGAAGTGTAGAGCTCAAGCGACTGGTAAGGTCAATCTCCGCAGCCTCGGTATTCGAACCTGTATCGTGGAGTGTGCTTCAAGACCGGTTGGAATGGTAGAATGATGACCGACCTATCAACATTAAGGATTAAATTTGCATTGTGAAAGCTCTGAATCTATTTTGCGATCTCAGTGATCTTGCGTTTTAACTTGTTTGAGGTGGGCAAGATCGGAGCAACCTCGGGGAAACAGCCAACCACAACTCCGCTGGCAGGATAGACCTGGTCATGAACGCCACCGGGCCTCCCTCGAGTTTCACGCCTCTCATACGCCAGCGCCCACATGAGCGGTATTAGCTGCGAATTTTTTATGTGCAGCACACGTTGCTGATTCGCGTCGGCTTCAGATCTAGACGAGTTTATCTTCCGTGGGGCCAATGCCCAAGAATGTGAGGACTTTATTCGATGGGTGCGAAAAACTGCGCTGTCAAGAGGAAGGGAGGGAGATAATACTTGGATCGCACATTATGCAGTGGCCTGTTTTGCAGGCCCTGTGCTGCGATGGCTAGAAGGATTAGACGAGGAGTTCCGAACCGATTGGAGGAGTTTGAGAAAGGCAATGCTACAAAGATGGCCGGACGATAAAACAGATGACTTTGCGGCAGGGGCATCTGCTATATCGTTGGGTGAGTGTCAGCTTCGGTTTGCCACCTCAGCCGCCTACCTTAACAGTGGTCCTTATCCAGTGCCGACGTCACCTGCAGCGGCTCCTCCGCCCTCCCGACCCGTCCAAACAAGACCCCCGGTCCACGAAGCTTGGTCTTCAGTACCGAGACGCGGATATATTCGCGTTGAAGGCACTCCATCCACTCGCACAGTCTATTTGGAGAAGAACCTCAGCCTAAAGGGCTCGTTTTTGACAACTGTCCAAGCTATGAACAGAATGCTAGTGGAGATTGCGCCTAGAGCGCCTCCTTATCGAATTAGACTCCTGGTATGTCTCTTCTCGGTGTTAACCGGTTCTGGGCGTGGTGTTAACCCCTAACGGGCGGGCGTAGAATACAGAGAGACGAACTTGGTTGGCGGTTAAGGGGATATTCGAGCCATTGGGAGGCAAAATGACTAGAGAGTAATGTTTACTTTTACTGAATCTTCGTACCGGTGACTCTTACATTCGGGTTTGTGGTCTTTTGTAGCCCGGCGAGGCTCGTAGCCCTTAATGATTCGGGCGAATTCCTTAACGAAAGTACGAGCACTACGTTGACAGGCCCACATCGCGCGGCTATTTGGTCTGTTGCAGTCGATGGAACCATTCAAGCCTGGTGGGAGGAAGATGGTGAGCTTGACTCGCCATCTATCTACAATCTGGTTGAGCTTGTGCTCGGTATTAATTCGCTGAACCGACAGTTACATGTTTGATGAGGGCTCTGTATCGTGAAAGCGACAACCTCGTGATTTTCTCTCGTGACCCGAACGCGTATATCAATAGGCATCCAGAATGGATGCAAGTGGTGAGTTGTTGTTCCCAGTAATAGGTGGCATCGACTAACATCATGCACCACCCCCAGCGCTTTGTACTTGAGCCTGTACAGTAGGGCGTGTTTGGGAGCGCCGCTGAAGCTATTGAAATGATCCTCAGAGTTGTGTTGGCACCCGGTGTCAAGATTGATCCCTCGTGGTGGCATCATTGTGAAGCCGCGACCAACAGGCCACTGGGATCGCCGGGCGCGACTCGCCACCTTAGCTTGTCGCAAATCTCGCCTGGAGTTCCACAAATGATGAGTCTACACCCGAAGAGGCACTCCCGGATTTCGCAAGCCGATCTCAACTGTTTCGCGCTTCGTGGGGAATATGCCCGAGTGCAAAAATTTTGTTCGTTCGGTCTGACGAATATCAGCATCAAGAGGAAACAATGTGGTGCTCGCATAGCTCTGAATGCGGACTGTTGGCGCGTGGGCGGAGTATAACGGTTAGACCAAGATGTTCAGATGATCGTCGACGGTGAAGGTGGCTTGGGAATGAAAATCACAATAATCAGATGGCAAAGCGCCTTGTTTCAAGGCGTCTGGGCGTTTCTAACTCTGGGAATGGTTCCGCTGCAGGCTACTTCCACCCCCGGTGAGCCTCACATGGACTGGGCGCGAAATCTAGCACTCTTCCCCAAGTCCTCATATCAAAGCACGATACACCGGAACCTTATTATTTACTACAAACCCCATCCTTACCTGTGGGCAATCGATCCCCGGCTGCGGTAAGCTGGTGTAAATGGTGCATTATCCGTATTTGGGTTTCGCGGACCCTCACCCTGAGCATGCTCTGCGCTCATATAGAACTCGGCACATTTATTTCGACCGTTTCTCAACCGATTTTATTCCGAAATTAATAACTTTCTTTTTAGTAACTAAAAAGGCAAATGTGAATTACTTATTTCGCAGACCCCGCCTGTTTTAAGGAACTGCATCTCCTCTTTGAGTTCACCGTGGGCTTAAGATGAGAGGGCATGGTCTGCCTCCCTGTGTTGTGGATATCCTTGGCATTTGCAAAGCCGCGAGCTCCCTCGCCTTTGGTTTTCGCTACCCTTGCCCGACTACTCGCTCACGGAACCGCCCCCGTGTGCAGATGAAAGCGGCTCGGACCCATGACAAGGACTTCGATGAGCCTGAATATTCCTCCCCCGGCTTCGAAGATGGTAATATCACTATAAGCCAACTCGTACGCTTGGGGGTTCCTCATGGACGAGGAGGCAGGCCAATCGCTCCTTCCCCCCACCTCACATCTAAAAACAGCACAGCGCGTCCCATCAATTAATACTGTGGTATAAGCGCCCATATATTTCCCCGCAAACAATCTCTTGCCCTGGTGAGCCAGAATGAGATGACGCACTCTTCCGTGCATCGGAACTACACTTTTATGTAAGCTTAGACGGAGTTCCTACTTCGACTGTAGCTACCGCTTTTGCACCGAAATTAGAAGCTTTATTTGTAACAATGCAGAGGGACATATGAGTCATTTTCTCGCAAGGATTTCTCTTGTCCTTTTCTATTTTCTCAGGCTTGAGCAGAGGGGCGTGCACACGTGTGCCGCGAGGCACGCCACTGCCCCCTCCTGCTTGTCGAACCACAGTGCCCTCATCAGTGGCGAGTGTATATAAAACCCTCGACTTTACTATCCCCTCGTTTATCCATTATACTTTTAACACTCTTCAGACGCTCTCGACCGAAATGGCGGGTTTTCTCTCGACTCGGACATTCGCACAGCAAATGGCACATACAAGCATGCTACCCGCTTTAGGAAACCAGGACCTCAAATTGCTGCAAAATCTTATTACCGCAGAGAAGTTAGTTATATCAAGGTTAGCGCTACTTTTTACGTTGTCGAGTCTAGGAACCAAGCTGAACGTTGTGGACGATAGCGCTCAGACGCTCGCCGACGTCTGGGCAAAAGCCGCTGATTCACTGAAGGCGTGAGCGAATCTTAGATCTGTGCATCAAGAAGAGCGCGTCCTGAATAACTTTCTTTCAGCTGGGGAGCAGAAGAAGGTGACGATCTTAGTGTGAGTCCGTTGCGCTACCGCTCGGCCGACCTCCGCTCAGCGCTCGATGTTTAGGATGTTCTGAACAGGAGTCGCGAGCTCCTTGTCTCGGTTTCCGCTGCCCTTGCGCAGCTATGCGTTCACGAGAATACCATCCGCATGCACATGAAAGAGGTCCGGACACGCGAAGAGGGCCTTCACGACCTCCAGCGAAGAAGGAGACAGGTCGGGACCAAAGCTGAATCTGCCGAGAAGGTATTTGGATGATGCATTGTACATCTTCCTGCTCAACTGAATCTGTTTCGACCCCAGAAACTTAACAAAATGAGTCCCAAGGTATGGGTCCTTTTGCTTGCCGAGAAAATGACTTGTCACTGAATGTGTGCCCAATAGGACAAGCAACTCCAGGCGCAACAAGGCCTACTCAACCAGCTTCGCGAAGAGATACGACTGCTCGATTCTACCATCCTGACTCAAGAGGCCCAGTTAGGAGATTACAAACGTCAGACGACTAAAGACTGGATGACGCTCAAGTTTGGTGGCTTGTCCGAGTTGGCAGAGAGGGTTATGGTGGGTGTAATGGGCGCCTTGATCTCCCCTTCTCTTACTAGTCTGCCTCGAACTCTTAGATCGTTGGTAACACCGGGAAACAACTGATGGAGTCCATACCCCTCGACCAAACTCAACCGGGCGTGGCCCGAGCGCCGTACGTCGGTCAAGCGGAAACGAGCAAGCTCTTTATATCTGCAAGTCAAAGAATAGGGCAGGTTAAATTCCAATCAGCCCCGAGTGACTTCACATATCACAATGAACCCGATCCTGAAGCCGGTCATGAAGAGGGACAAGCTCAGGACTTCGCCGAACCGCACACGGCCAGTACTACTCCCGTCGAGTTCGCGCAACCCCAAGATGATCTTCAAGCTCAACCACGACCGACGAGCCACTATAGATCCGTCTCGTCCCCGACGGTGAACGATTTCAACCCGTCACTCCCTCCTGAAACACATACTCGTTCCGTGACGTTGTCCGGCAACTTTGGTCGACCCACCCCTCTTGATGAGCCGCCCTCTCCTGCTATCCAGCCAGGGAATCTAGCCCCTCCTCCCAACAAGTGGCCTCGGCCCTCTTCCGCGTACGCAAGCCTGTCGAGGCGCCGTCTGGTTTCGGGTCTGAGTGAGACGGGTTCAGATGGTGCAGGGGAGAAATGGATGATGGTACCGTCGCTCGAACGTGATGGTGGAGAATGAAGGATGGGATCAGTGAAGAGGCGCATTAGGATAAAGCTACAGTTCATCAACTATGATCAACTATATATGATCATGGTGAAATTATACTCTCTCTTGTACTTTAAGCTCGATATGACACAAGGACTCATGGCCCAATAGGATAGCTTGCTAGCGTAGTACCCCGGGGAGGCATTCATAAGTGTATTTATCTAGGCGTTAAGGTTGGAAGAGTGTCGGTGTGACACCTAAGGTGAACATAGCTACTCCAGCCTGAAGAGCGGCAGAAGAAATTTCCACCTAAAAAGGCTTTGCAGGGGCGCTCGGGGCTTGCCGAGGGGTTGCTAGCGGCAACCCACCACCACTGGTCGCCTAAGGGCCTCGTAGCACCTCACAGCTAGGAAACTTTGGTATGATGAGTGGTAGGCCATCTTTCTCTAATGCTCACATTCTGTGCGAAAGACATATGCTCCCAGTTGTAAAACAGATCTCGACGATTTAGTCTTTCGCGGCACCGATGCCGCAGAATGCGAGGAATTTATTCGGTCGGTACGAAGGATGGCCTTATTACGAGGAAAACAGGAAGATAATACATGGATCGCTCACTATGCGGGGGTGTGTCTCTAGGGGAGTGCATTGAGGTGGTATGAGAGGTTGGACGAAGATGTGCAGAATGATTGGAGGAGATTACGAGTTGCTATGCTGGAGAGGTGGCCTGAGAACGGCAACGATGACGACCTAGGTGCGGACCCATCTTTTCCCGCAAATGGTGAGTGTTTCGTCAGTCTGGCAATGGTATCACCGTAGCCTGATTCGAGGATCGTTACCCAGTGCCCACACCCGCTGCTGCAGCTGCTCCGCCGAGCCCGTCGCCCCGACTAATGACGAAGTCAGAGTCAGCAGCTTTATTGAGGGCGCTTGGAACCATGTCAATTGCTGCGAGGAGAGGATTTGTCCGCTTGGTGACGGACGGTGCGACATCATATATATATCACGTACGGAACTCCAGCGGGTCGTTCGGGACCACGAGTCGATTCGACCACGCGTTGCTTGTTGAGTATGATGTGGGCCCGCCTCCACGTCGAATCAGGGTAAACGTAAGCGTCTCGTACGCGGCTATTGTGGTTGAAGCGGGATTGACACCTTCTCTTTCTTTTTTGGAAAGAACGTCGAAAACTGTTCATGGCTCGCTGTCAAGTGGAATAGCGTGGTTGCAATTGGAGCGGGAGCTACAAAGTAGGCTATTTGGTCTGTTGCAATCGATGGAACCATTCAAGCCTGGTGGGAGGAAGATGGTGAGTTTGACTCGCCATCTATCTACAATCTGGTTGAGCTTGTGCTCAGTATTAATTCGCTGAACCGACAGTTACATGTTTGATGAGGGCTTTGTATCGTGAAAGCAATAACCTCGTGATTTTCTCTCGCGATCCGAACGCCTATATTAACAGGCATCCAGAATGGATGGAAGTGGTGAGTTGTCGTTTCCGGTAATAGGTGGCATCAACTGATATCATGCACCACCCCCAGCGCTTTGTACTTGAGCCTGTACAGTAGGGCGTGTTTTGGAGTGTCGCGAAGCTGTTGAAATGATTATCATAACTGTCTCGGCACCCGGTGTCAAGATTGATCCCTCGTGGTGGCATCATTGTGAAGCCGCGACCAACTGGCCACTGGGAACGTCGGGTGCGACCCGCTACCCTAGCTCGTCGCAAAAGTCGCCCTGAGTTCCACAAATGACGAATCACCACCCGAAGAGGCGCTCCCGGATTTCGCAAGCAGATCTCAACTGTTTCGCTCTTCGTGGGGAATATATCCCAGTGCAAAAACTTTGTTCGTGTGGTCTGATGAATGTCAGCATCAGGAGGAAACAATGCAGTCTCCCATAGCTCCTGTCGGCGAGTGGGCGCATTATAACGGTTAGACAAAGATGTTTAGATGATCGTCGAGGGTGAAGGTGGCTTGGGGATGAAAATCACAATAACCAGATGGCAACGCGCCTCGTGTCAAGGCATGTAGGCGATTATAACTCCGGGAATGGTTCCACTGCAGGCTACTTCCACGCCCGGCGAGCCTCACAAGGACTGGGTGCAAGATCTAGCACTCTTCCCCAGGTCCTCATATCAAAGCACGATACACCGGAGTCCCATCAATTACAACAAACACCATCGTTACCTGTGGGCAATCGATCTCCGGCTGTGGTAAGTTAGTATGAATGGTGCATTATCCGTATTTGGGTTTCGCGCACCCTCACCCAGAGCATGCTCTGCGCTCATATGAAACTCGGCACATTATTTCGACCGTTTCTCAACCGATTTTCTTCCAAAATTAATAACTTTCTTTTTAGTAACTGAAAAGGTAAAGGTGGATTACTTATTTCACAGACGCCACCTGTTCTAAGGAACTGCATCTCCTCTTTGAGTTCACCGCGGGTTCATGATGAGAGGGCATGGCGTGCCTGTCTGTGTTGTGGATGTCCTTGGCAAAGCCGCGAGCTCCTTGCCTTTGGTTTTCGCTACCCTTGCCCGACTATTCGCTCACGGAACCGCGCCCGTATGTAGATGAAAGCGGCTCAGACACATAAAAGGACTGAGATGAGCCTGAATCTTTCTCACCCGGCTCTGAAGATGGTAATATTATTATAAGCCAACTCGAACGCTTGGGGGTTACTCGTGGGCGCGGAGGCAAGCCAATTGCTCCTTCCCCCCACCTCACATCTAAAAACAGCACAGCGCGTCCAATCAATCTATAAGCGCACATATATTTCCCCGGAAACAATCTTTGCCCCTGGTAAGCCAGGACGAGATGAAGCGGGATTCCGTGCATCGGAACCACTAACCCTGTGCACGGTGAACACTTTTCTGTAAGCTTAGAGGGATTTCCTATTTCGACTGTAGCTACCGCTTTTGCACCGAAATTAGAAGCTTCATTTGTAACAATATTAATGCAGAAGGAGATATGAGTCATTTTCCTCGAGGCTTTTCTCTTTTCTCAGGCTCGGGGTGGGTGCCACGAGGCGCGCCACTGCCTTCCGCCCCCCGGTTGTCGAACCACAGTGCCCTCATCAGTGTCGAGTGTAAATCTCTCGACTTCCACCTTCCCCTCGTTTATACGTTATACCTTTAACACTCTTCTGACGCTTTCGACCGAAATGTCGAGTTTTCTCTCGTCTCGAACATTCTCACAGCAAATGGCACATACAAGCATGCTACAAGGTTTAGGAAACCAGGACCTCAAACTCCTGCAAAATCTTATTACGGCAGAGAAGTTTATTATATCAAGGTTAGCTTTCCTTTTCACGTTGTCGAGTCTTGGAACCAAGCTAAGCGTTATGGACCATAGCGCTCAGACGCTCGCCGACGTCTGGGTAAAAGCCGCTGATTCACTGAAGGCGTGAGCGAATCCTAGATCTGTGCATCAAGAGGCGCGCGTCCTGAATACTTTTCTTTCAGCTGGGGAGCAGGAGAAGGTGACGATCTTAGTGTAAGTCCGTTGCGTTGCTGCTCGGCCGACCTCTGCTCAGCGCTCGATGCTTAGGATATTCTGGACAAGAGTCGCGAGCTCCTTGTCTCGGTTTCCACTGCCCTTGAGCAGCTATGCGTTCACGAAAATACCATCCGCATGCACATGAAAGAGGTCCGGACACGCGAAGAGGGCCTGCACGACCTCCAGCGAAAAAGGAGACAAGTCGGGACAAAAGCTGAATCTGCCGAGAAGGTATTTGGATGATGCGTTGTACATCTCCCCACCCAAATGAATCTGTTTTGACCCCAGAAATTTAACAAAATGAGTCCCAAGGTATGGGTCTTGTTGCTTGCTGAGAAAATGACATGTCACTGAATGTGTGCTCAATAGGACAAGCAACTCCAGGCGCAACAAGGCCTACTCGACCAGCTTCGCGAAGAGATGCGACTACTTGATTCGACCATCCTGACTCAAGAGGCCCAGTTAGGAGATTACAAACGTCAGACGACTAAAGACTGGATGACGCTCAAGTTTGGTGGCTTGTCCGAGTTGGCAGAGAGGGTTATGGTGGGTGTAATGGGCGCCTTGATCTCCCCTTCTCTTACTAGGCTGCTTCGAACTCTTAGATCGTTGGTAACACCGGAAAACAATTGATGGAGTCCATACCCCTCGACCAAACTCAACCGGGCGTGGCCCGAGCGCCATACGTCGGTCAAGCGGAAACGAGCAAGCTCTTTACCTCTGCAAGCCAAAGAATAGAGCAGGTTAAATTCCAATCAGCCCCGAGTGACTTCACATATCACCATGAACCCGATCTTGCTCCTGAAGCCGGTCTTCAAGAGGGACAAGCTCAGGACTTCGCCGAACCGCACACAGCCAGTACTAATCCCGCCGAGTTCGCGCAACCCCAAGATGATCTTCAAGCTCAACCACGACCAACGAGCCACTATAGATCCGTCTCGTCCCCGACGGTGAACGATTTCAACCCGTCACTCCCTCCTGAAACGCATACTCGTTCCGTGACGTTGTCCGGCAACTTTGGTGGACCCACCCCTCTTGATGAGCCGCCCTCTCCTACTATCCAGCCAGGGGATCTAGCACCACCCCCCTACCAGCCGCCTGGGCCCTCTTCCGCGTACGGAAGTCTAGCGAGGCGTCTGGATTCGGGTCCGAGTGAGACGGGTTCAGATGGTGCAGGGGAGAAATGGATGATGGCACAGTCGCTCGAACGTGATGGTGGAGAATGAACGATAGGATCAGTGAAGAGGCGCACTAGGATACAGCTACAGCTTATCAGCTATGATCAACTATATATGATCATGGTGAAATTATACTCTCTTTTGTACTTTAGGCTCGATATGACACAAGGACTCATGGCTCATTAGGATAGCCTTGCTAGCGTACCCAGGGAAGGCATCTATCAGTGTATTTCTCTAGGCATTAAGGTTTGAAGAGTGTCGGTATGACACCTGAGGTGAACACAGCTACTTCAGCCTGAAGAGCGCCAGAAGAGATTTCCACCTAAAAAGCTGTGCAGGGGCGCTCGGGGATTGCCGAGGAGTTGCTCGCGGCAACCCACCACCACTGGTTGCCTAGGGCCTCGTAGCACCTCACGGCTAGAAAACTTGTATGATGAGTGGTAGGTCATCTTTCTATAATGCTCACATTCTATGCGAAAGACATATGCTCCCAGTTGTAAAACAGATCTCGACAACATAGTCTTTCGCGGCACAGATCCCGCAGAATGCGAGGAATTTATTCGGTCGGTACGAAGGATGGCCTTATTACGAGGGAAACAGGAAGATAATACATGGATCGCTCACTATGCGGGGGCGTGTTTCTCGGGGAGTGCATTGAGGTGGTATGAGAGGTTGGACGAAGACGTGCAGAATGATTGGAGGAGATTACGAGTTGCCATGCTGGAGAGGTGGCCTGAGAACGGCAACGATGACGACCTAGGTGCGGAGCCATCTTTTCCCGCAAATGGTGAGTGTTTTCGTCAGTCTGGCAATGGTATCATTGTAGGCTGATTCGAGGACCGTTGCCCAGTGCCCATACCCGCTGCTGCAGCTGCTCCGCCGAGCCCGACGCCCCGACTAATGACGAGGTCGGAGTCAGCAGCTTTATCGAGGGCGCTTGGAAACATGTCAATTGCTGCGAGGAGAGGATTTGTCCGCTTGGTGACGGATGGTGCGACATCATATATATATCACGTACGGAACTCCAGCGGGTCGTTCGGGACCACGAGTCGATTCGACCACGCGTTGCTTGTTGAGTATGATGTGGGCCCGCCTCCACATCGAATCAGGGTAAACGTAAGCGTCTCGTACGCGGCTTTTGTGGTTGAAGCGGGATTGACACCTTCTCTTTCTTTTTTGGAAAGAACGTCGAGAACTGTTCATGGCTCGCTGTCAAGTGGAATAGCGTGGTTGCAATTGGAGCGGGAGCTACAAAGTACGCACTGTGCTTCAACTTAGATTCAATTGCGTTGTACTTGGCAGACAATATGGCTTCTGTTCCGCAATAGGCCGATAGGGCTCGTTGGGTTGGATGCGTTGGACACCTTCCAGTCATCTGACCCAAATCGTCGCAAATGGAAGGGCCCTCATCGCTCGGTCGTGTGGTCCGTCGCCAGTGATGGGACATTGCAGACGCACTGGGAGGACGGCGGTGAGAGTTTTCTAGAATTCAAGTCTGGGTAGAGGCTCATCGCGTTACGATTCTACTCCATAGCGACGTGTGTTTTATCGGTTCTATGGCGCTCGAGTGATCATTTGATTACCCTCGTAGCTGATCCTTATGCATATGTGGCTAGATATCCTCATTGGAAGAGAGCGGTGGGTCGATTGGCAGACCCTTGGAACTGTGGACTAAGGAACATGGCCTCCTTACAGCGGCTTGTTTTCGAGTCTCTCTCCTGACATTTCAGTGATGGATGTGGAATGAAGCTTCAAACATCGGTTTGAATTTAGACTTCACTGACTTCCGAGGCTGGGCCGGAGATGTCGGGGGGATCGCGACTTCAATCGGTATATGAAGAAATGCATGTGTGTAGTGATGTGGGCACAAACTAGCGTATATGCGTGAAGTGCGTGACCAGCATTCTCCTACACGTCATAAGACCGTATAGCGAAAGGACGTCAATTCCGCGTACCGAGTGCAATGCCTTGGGGAGTGCTGCTGCGTCGGTTGGCTGGCCGCCGGGCGGTGGAGAGGAGGCGGTGATCCCCTGATTTGCTCCCCTTGAGGATTGGCGCGCAGCAAAAATAGGGTCCCACATCTTATTTCAGTGCCGACTGCCAACCCCTCAACCACCCTCTCTCCTCTTTTACATATCTTTTACCGCACTCAAACCCTCATTAAGCTCTCTTGAGCATTAGCATCGAAATGTCGGTCTTTCGCTCGACGCTCTCGAAGCAAATAGCACACACAACAATACTACCAGCTCTGGGCAACAAGGACCTAAAGCTATTACAAGATCTTATTACCGCAGAAAAGTTTGCGGTATCCAGGTTAGCTCTTATTTTTGTGTGGTACGGAATTCGAATCAAGACTGAGCTCCGCCATATATGGATCATAGCTCCCAGAAGCTTGCCGACGACTGGGCAAAAGCTGCCGATGCACTGAAGGCGTGAGCGAATCCTAGTCCTATCCCCGGAGTAAGCGGTGGTCCTAAAGTGGTTTACTTTCAGCTGGGGAGCAGGGGAAGGCGATGATCTTGGTGTGAGCCCTTTCGGCTGCTGCTCGGACGACCTCCAACTGACGTCCGCGGGCGGCTTCAGGACGTCTTGGACAAAAGCCGCGAGCTTCTCGTCTTGGTTTCCGCTGCTCTCTCCCAATTATCCACTCACGAAACCGCCATTCGTGTACACATGAAAGCGGTCCGGACACGTGAAGAGAACCTTGACGAGCTTAAGCGAAGAAGGAAGCAGGTCGGGTCCAAGGCCGAAGCTGCAGACAAGGTACGCCCGCGACGTACCCCCAAATCTCACAATCAAACTAAATCCATTCCCATCTCAGAAACTTAGCAAAATGAGTCCCGAAGTACGTGTATTGGTGTTCGTGGCAGAAATGACTGCGACTAAGTGTGTACGCGCCGAATATAGCACAAGCAACTCCAAATGCAACGAGACCTGCTAAACCAGCTTCGCGAAGAGATGCGGCAACTGGATTCCACCATTCTTGTCGAGGAGGCTCGGTTAAGCGATTACAAGCGTCAAACAACCAAAGACTGGATGGCTCTGAAATTCGGCGGCTTGTCCGAATTGGCGGAGAAGGTCATGGTGGGTGGAGCGGGGGCTCTGATTTTGCACCCCATCTGATCCTTTTTCTTTGCAGATCGTTGGTAACACGGGGAAGCAACTCATCGAAGAAATTCCCCTCGAGCAAACTCAACCAGGTTTCGGTCGCGTACCATACGTCGCTCAAACGCAAACGAGCAGTCTGCTTGCCGCTGCCAGTCAAAGAGTTGGCGAAGTAACGTTCCAACCAACCACGGGCAACCTCGCATACCACTACGAACCTGGTCCAGGCACAGGTCATCAACAGCAGCAACCTCATCACTTCGCCGAACCAGCTCCCAACGTCCCTCAGCAAGGCTCGATCGCCCAACGGCACGCTGGAGGGCTCCCACCTCAACCGGAACCACATGTGGCTGATGATGCCTCCGAGTTTGGGCAGTTCCCAGGTGGCCAACTGCATCCGCCGTATCATTCTCAAACGGTCTCCTCTGCAACTGGAAGTGACGTGAATAGGCCTTACCCTCCTCGGATGGATAGTCGCTTCGCGACGTTGCCCAACAACGTTGGCCGACCTGACTTCAACGACCACCCGCCCTCCCCAGCCGTTCCCCCGAAGGATATACCTCCACTGCAACACCAGCCGCCCCTTCCTTCCGAAGACCCTAGACATTCGGTCCGCCGTTCCGCTTCAGGTCTGAGTGAGACCGGTGCAGATTTGGTCTTGGCGTATTATCACGATTTGGAAGCGACGGGCGAGACGGCAGATTCCACCACTTCGGCGAACCAGACCAACGCGAGCGCCCCTGGTCGGAGGTCGGATGTTCGGGCTAGCTTCGACGAGGATCCATACGCAACAGACGGTATGTCACGCTTGACTGAATGGCAAGCTCACTTATTCACGTTTGGGCTTCTTTTATTTAGCCTTCCAATCATCCCCGTCTCACACTGCACCATCAACCTTTAGCCAGGGACGGCAACCGTCCTACGACTTGCCCACAATTCAACCTCTACGTCCACAGAAATCAGATAGAGGGGAAGAAACTAAAGCCGCGG
>WSUI01000506.1:0-24368 GCA_019633595.1 Tulasnella sp. UAMH 9824
GAGAGAAACGGTCAAGCAAATGCTTTTCACGGCCTGGGAGGGATCTACTGCGACCAATCCAAATATGACCAAGCCACATCATCGTACACCCAAGCACTAGAAAATTACTCCCGCATCGGTGATGAAGACGGTCAAGCAAATGCTTTGTACGGCCTGGGAGAGGTCTACCGCGACCAATCCGAGTACAACCAAGCCACATTGTCCTACACCCAAGCGCATGAAATCTACTCCCGCATCGGCCATGCAAACGGTCAAGCGAAAGTTTTGTACGGCCTGGGAGAGGTCTACCACCGCCAATTCAAGTACGATCAAGCCAGGTTGTTCTATAGGCAAGCGAAAGAGATCTACGCCCGCCTCGGTAATTCCTGGTGCAAACGGCGGGCCTGCCTTGCACTGTCGTCGCTTCCCTGGGATTCATAATCCATGTTCAGGCTTCAAGATATTACCACCCATGAACGCCATATTTACGTCGACTCGAGTCCTAAGGCTCCAAACATTTAGTATATTAACCGTTTACAACCGTTTATTTACATTTACATTTACTATTTAATTTACTCGCCTCTGGAAACTGCATCTAAACGTTTATAACTGCTTATACATGGTTATGTTTCAAGGAGGGAGGTGGCCCCAAAATGTACTTTGTTAAAAACCCAAAAATCCTATTTGCGTTAGGAAAAACAAGTCTCAGTCCAAATTGTGGCCAAAATGGCGTCGGCGTCACGATCAGAGCAGATGCGGCATCACTCTCACTTTGGCTTGGCCAACCCATCAACCCGCCCGGTAATTGTCAGCGCCTGAATGATCTTGAATGGCACCGGTCAGGCAATATAGTGCATGAAAGTTAGGCTGAACACCTTTCATAATAAGCAGTAAGCTGGTTTGACGATGTCATGATTTGCTGCTGAGACATGACACACCTTTGGCAACCCTCCCGGTTGAAAGAATGCGTGATGCCGCATTCAAGTTAACAAGAGCCAGATAACTAGCTAGGTACTTGCCCAACCCATTCGGTCCAAAAGAATCACCCGGAAAAACATGTCCTACTTCAATCAGACAAGGTCTTTCAACGGTACAGTGTAAACAGTTTATTATGTAGTATTTACTATGTATTTACCGTTCACTATTTATTTACGGGGGTCACTGTAAGCGTAGACTAAATGGTTGGAGCCTTAATTCTTAACGCACTCAAACGCTAGAGTCGGGGACCGTTGGCGCATGCGCCGCTACACGATATAATAGATTCCTAGCCAAGCATATTATAGTGGTTTTCATAACTCTTCTCACCCTCGAAAATCGCCTCACCCGGCCCCACCTTCCTAAAGCAGCTCAAGGAAACCCGTTTTGGGGGCATCAAGGGTGCCCTCCTACTTCAGTAGGCAGGTGGGGTCGGGGAGACGCGATTCTCGGGGGTGAAAGCACTTATGTAGACCACTGTAAACCATACAACATCTAGTTATATGGTCCGAGGGTCGGGGAAATGGCGCCTGCGCGAGCCGCTGCAATCCTTTGGTGGCGGGGACCCTGCGCCTTGGAATAAACCAAAACACGTGATTACCATCTACCTCTCTCTCGCTTCCATTACAGGAGTCGGTGGTTCCTTGCAACACAGGGGTTCCTTGCAACACCCCCTCATTTCTCCCCCACCACGGAAAGGTGAACCGTCAATCGCCACCTACATAATTTAGTAGACATTTTTGAGTCTCTTGGTGTATTTTGGAAGAGTCCTGGCTTTATGAATCTGATTGCAGTGCCAAAAAAGGGGCCAAAAGTGACCAATTACAAGGATCACCGGTTCATCCTCCTAATTCATGAGATAGAAATCAAATTAATTGGTGCAAAGGTGAGTAGTATACTTAATCGCTGTGTCTGCGTATTTTGGGGGGCCCTCATTCTCACTAAAGGTTCCGTCCAGAGTGCAGCCTCTTGGGGAACCTCCGCCCAGCGGAGATACCAACAAATCCACCACCCGGCCACACCCACGGTATATATTATCGGTTGGTATTACAGCTGCGATATAAGGAAATGCATCATAGCTATTCTCCCCCATTTCTGCAGCTTGTAATACCTCCCTCAATTGACAGGCTCCGATTGCATGCCCTCCGGATCAAAAACACCGTTCAGCCCTGTCGCCTCCTACTTATGCACCCAAATATGCAGTTAGATTAGCAGGAGTAATGTCCGATCCATATGGAAGGGTAGGGCATGGGCAAACAAGGTTGATTGCACAGTGGACTACCGTGGTTACGTGTTTGTTGCAAGGAACAGTCTATGGCCAAAAATGGCCCTCATCAGGAAACCGTGTTTTGGTACCGTAGAGTGGAGGGTTTACACTGCGGTAAGCGCGCGTACAGCCACTACGGACGGTACGGGAATACTACTGATACATTCTCGTATTCTGCTGAGCAATTCGACGCTACAGCTACATAGTAGTTGTCCTCATCGTCTCTTGTGTACTGTCCAATCCTTCTGAAGTGGTTGGGAGCGATTTGCCGTTTTATGAGATAAGCATACAGCTGGAATATCTATTCTAACGAAGACATATATAATCAGATAGACTAGCGAAAGAGTTAATCTAAAATTCATGAAAACGGGATAGAGATTTCACGCCCTCCTCTTGATCCAAAACCTCGGCTGAGCCCGTGATGACCGGGGCGAGGGGACACGGACGGACGATTGCGTCTAACTCCACAACTCTCCCTCGCCGATTTCTCCCTCTGTAGTCCTTGTTAACTTTGTAAAACCCTGTGGCGCTATCTTTTTCTTGCCGAGGAATTGGACTGAAGGTGAAGATATATGCAAGTAGTTTAGCCGAGTCGGATAGGGGGTGGTACGGCGAAAATGCCGCACGGAAGACGAGGCCGAGCTCTCCAACAGAGTAGCCTGTGCATGTACATCAAAAGATAAGATATCAAATAATATCGCGATTCAGAGCTGCAGGTAGTCGCACCTTCCAATCCAACAACCTCCGCATCGCCGTCATTCACTAGCACCGTATCAAATCTTTTCTGCGCCGGTTGCGCCCGAATTCTTCTCCACTCAGGTTTCATGAAGTCGTTTGGGACTGGAAGGAGAATACAAAATTGAATCCAGACATCGAGATTGGCGAATGCCGTGGGAATGCCATCACCGGACTTGGTTTTGAAATAGTGAAGCAGGTCGGCGAGGAAATCAGGGATTTCGAAGAGTGTAATTACGTTACCGAGTGCAGTGCGCGGCAGGTGAGGTCGTTTGTTCAGGCTGTAATCGACATTGTCCACGATAGGGTCCGGCATATTCCATCCTTTCTGCGCGTCCGTTTGCTTCTCGACCACATCCCCGTCACCCCGCTCTCTCTCCCCATCCCCATCTCCATCTCTGCCTCCCTCTCTCTCTCCGTCTCCGTCTCCAGCCTTCTCCAGTGGCCAAGCCTCATCTCTCCAGCAAAGGTACAACTCAAGCGCATCGATTCTCTCCCGCAAGTCAACCCAACGTATCATTTGAAGCAAATGGCCGTCGCGATGGTTTGATGCCCGCCACGCTTCCTTCACCAAGTCGATATGAAGTCGTTCGGAGCCTTCGGTGCTTGAGCCATCCAATGTTCCCTTCCATCGGATGCAGCTAGTGATATGTCTTGGGATGTGAAGCTTCGGTATCAGGAAGGAGTCGATGACCTCGCCGGTGGTCTCGCTTACACGACCGCCGAGAGACACATAAATCGGGCGAGTGTCTTCAAATGCTTTTGTGCGCTCTTCTAGCTGACTGAGGGTGCTTTCTGTGTGGTACGGATAGGTAGCCAGATAAATGTAATCCAGAAATGACCGAGTTGCTTGGAGGAGCTGTCGGGTCGCCCGTGGTGCACCTGAAATTGCGCCAAGGAACTCTTTCTCAAGATCCCGCGTGTCACCTTGAGTCCATTGACTGAAGCCGGAGATGCCGTTCGTGAAGTGTCGGAATCCCGAACGCGGGATTTGGAGACGAAGTCGTAAGTCTATCTCCGACTCGCCCCCGTCTTCGTCATCCACAATGTTCTGAGTCCACGGAACGATGTAGTCTGCGAATGGCTTGTGGCACCAGTGCAGCAGGTCATATGACATGACCTGGACTATATCAACCGGAGCCTTGGCCTCGTCACCATCCATCCACCCCCAGAAAGGCGTCTCAACGCCGCACAATCCTGCCTTCTTCACTGCCTGTGCAAATGACCACGTGTCGTCCATGCTTCCTCGCTCGACCCCATCGACTTCTATCATCTCCGCATGCACCCCTGCAATGCTCTGCATCACCGAGGTGCTCGTCCGTGGGGAGAACTTGTTTGGGCTGTTGAGGTCATTTTTTCGAGCGTCACAGAACGGACAAACGAAATGACCAAGCCCAAGAATCATCCACACCTCCTCCATATCTGCAATCCAAGACATCAAGACCCTCCATGTCTCTCGCTCAAACCCTTCGGCATCCACCGCATGATACAATCCTTGCCCTTTCAAAGGTGAGAATATTTTTGAAAGGCATTGATGATAAAGCTGCTTGCTTAATATTCCCGGCATCATTTTTTTCATGGTCTTGTTCCGCAACTTCTGCTTGATTTTGGAAAGGATGGGAATGTATGCAAGGAGAAGGTACGCTTGGCGATGGATTGAGGCTCGTACGTCCTTGCGGATGTTTCCCAAGGTGAGATAGAGTGGGTGGGCCATTTGTCCTCCGGTATGCGAGGTAAGAGTTGTCTTGTCGGATGCCAGAATAATAGGAATGATTGTCGTTCCTCTAGGAACCTTGGACTTTTCCGTTTTGAATCAAGCCACTGCGTGAGTTACTTGGCACCCGTTTCATGTTCGCGAAGGTTCTTACCTGCACCTCCCACCAGCCATCTCCTGAACAGAACTCGTGGTACATGCGCTGCCCACTCGCTTCAAAAATTCGCCGTGGTGCGTAGTCCATAGACTCGGCAAAGGAAGGGTTACCAAAGAGGTAATCAATCGCTTCATTCAGATCCCTATAGTATAATGTCTGTGGTTGGTCGGGAATCTCGCTGAGGACGATCTTGGCGGATTTCCATCTGGGTGGTGCCGGCATCGCATCAAACTCAAGAAGCTTCCTCAGTGCATCTCCTGAAGTAAAACTCGGTGGCTCTGGATGTGTGGAAGTCTTTAATTCTTTGGTCAGGTCCGTTGCTCCATAGGAATGAGCCGGGTGTTATAACTTACGAATCTGGTATTCAAAAGTCCGTCGATGCTTGAAAGTGACTGCCTTGTGCGTATCGCCCACTTTGCTAGATCGTACTCTGCTGCACTCCTAAACGGACCATACGGGTGCGCGCCTGGGGCCTCCTTCGATTTCCTTTTCTCCCAGACAGTTCCAACTCGGACTGGATATCGCAGACCGGCACCGGCAAATTCCTCAATGTGGAATGTTGGATTTACTGAGTTGGACTGGGAGTCCATGGGCATGTAAGCATCCTCGTTCCTTTCTGAGTCTTCTGTATGGTCTCCTGACTCGTTTCTTGGAGCCAGTTCCGTCTCCATCTCCTGGTCATCAGCGGTACTATCGATCAAGTACTCAAAGCAACCCTTGCTCTTGCTGAAGTGTGTCTGAAGGGAGTGTTCCATTTCGAAGAAGGCGGCTGTTGGAGATTTGAGTGCTGGACAGTTTGGATTGGGGCAGCAGTGGCGAAGCATTTTGTGGGTACAGAGAAAAGGGGCGTTGTTGGGTGGGCATTGATGCCGAGTCGAACATGTCAAGTTCGACTCGGTTTGATCTTGGTGCGTTTTTTCCCTCTGTTCTCTATCCTCGATTCCGTTTCTCCTCTCCCTTCTCTACTTCTCTCACTCCCTACACATTACTCTTTCTTGTGTTTGAACCCCATCTTATCATCTTATCGGTTTCTTATGAACCGTACTCACACTCGTTCAATGAATTCCAATTCCACCTACTTAAACCTTGCAGCGTACACATCCTCTCCCCAACCAACTCCTGCCACCGCTCCCAGTTTTCCTGTCTCTTCTGCCCACCCAAATCCCCAGGAAACCCATGGCCGGGTCACTCGATCACGCAACCCTTCGGCACAGGCTCAGCTTGTGAGCGAACAAGGCGCGTTGTCGCCAGGCCTAGAAGATGTTACTCGCCATGAAGATCCCAACACTCCCGACCAAACCCATCAAGATGACCCGGATTATGCGGAGGGACGTCAATCCACACGTCGTAAGTCTCTTTGAGCCCCCCTTATCTTTTCACATTTCTGACCGTTGGACCACCGTTCCTCTGCAAAGGTGTTCCAACAGGCCGTCGGAATGGAAATCCACGCCAGGCCACCAGTGGTCGAGGTCGAGGTCGAGGTCGAGGTCGAGGCGCTTCCGTTTCAAACCGTAACTCTCGCAAAGCGTCAGCACCCTCTCGCCCAGTTACAACACGCTCTCCAGCTGCTGCCTCTGCTCCTTCCCTCATTCCAGCTCCAGCGCCCACAGGCAACAGCGTCCCTCCTGAACCAATCATCGATCCTGCCTTGCTCGACTACCCCCCTCCACATCCCCCTCCACAACCCCACAGTACTATCCACCCTCAAGCTACACCTCTCCAGTCCAACATACAAACAGCAAGCCGTCTTCCTCCCCTCCCAACATCAGTTTGGTCTGAATCATCCTCGCCACACGGAAACATTTCACCAAGCACCTTCCAAGTTCCCCCATCAAATTCCGCAATGTGGCCATCAACTCAGAATACAATGGCCGCACAGGCTCAGTACTCGAGTCCTTTCGGTGTCCCATCCCCTCTTCCCCACACAGTTTCCACAGACCAATCTGTTGGAGGTCCCACCGCACAAACTCATGCTCACCAAGCTACCCAAATGGTACGTATTTTTCCATGTTCGGACGAACACTCAATAACACAAGTTCGGCTTACTAGGGCTCGCCTGAATCAAATTCAGAGGACGAGAGCGATGTATTGGGTACTCTGCGTAACAAGACACGGAAGGGCCGTGGTCGGCCGATTCAGCTACCACTCGCTGTTGGAGCAGAACAAGGCGGCGGACTTCTTACGATTGAAGCGGATCCGCAGAACATCAGCTCATGGCCAGCGTCGCAGCGACCTCTGCTCCTACTTGCGCGCTTTGAATATGGTGCCCTTCTAAACACCGAGAACGGTGCTCCATCTCCCAGCGCGCTGGTCCGTTTCCAAGCCGAAGCCTACTCTCGAGCAATCGTGTCCGTTGCTCCATCAAAGCGCCACGGGCTTCCGGAGAAGCCCACACCCACCATTCTACGCTGTGTGAGCCCCTGGTACAATGGCTTTGTGTGACTCCCACTGATTGAGATCATTCACTATGACCGCAGATTCACAAGCATTGCTCCGCGTTCCGTGGACAAGTCAAAGATGCAGCATTGGATGCTGTTATCTGCGTCTACAAAATACACGAAAACTGCTCTAGCCCTGCAGAAGTTGCCGCCAAAGTCCAGAACCTCTTGCACAATGCAAACTTCATCTTTCGTGAAATCACCGATGAGGTAAGAATATCTTAGCACAATCAGGTGATCGCGTTCGCTCACCGTCTTACCTTCAGGGCCGAGCTGGCCCTTGGCGTCATCCAGCAATCACAAGCGTCATTCTCAATAGCACGTTTGGGGACCGTGAAGCTGAAGGTGTACTTACAAAGCAGCGCTACCTTCCCCTTGTCCCGGCACCTGTCATCTTCCTCGCATGTACAGCTGTAAGTCAATCCACGGTTCCATTCATACGTGCCCCTCCACACCGCTAAAAATCTCCAATCTGACCGTGGATGCCGCCCTCAGATTCAGCATGCTCTCGAAATGTGGTCAAGTGGCGTGAAGGTCCTCCAACCATTTAAATTTGATGTTACGAGACGGAGCAACTATCAAGTGTACAAGCGGAACTGGGACGAGTATCTAGAGCAGTGGGGCGAAGAGGGCGAAGAATACATGACGGAAACCAGGGAGCTATTGGCAAATCGCATTCGGTGAGACATTCTGCTTCCTCTTTTTATCTATGCTAATTGGAGCATGGTCTAGGAACGTCATCGACACCGCTCTAGAGCAAGCAGAAAACGACGCCGGCGGACAGTCATTGTCAAATGAAATGAGCTTCTTCAGTGATACGGACGCTATCTGAAACACAGATATCTTATCGGAATTTAGTAACCCATGACTTGTCTGTATTCCGCTTCATCCGCTATTTATCTTACCACGGCATCATACCCTTTGGCTAGCCAGTGTCGAGCTAGTAGTGCTAGTCTGCCACTTCTACTCCGATGATACCCGCCTCTTCATTACTATATTACGTTTCATGTATCTACCTGTTACCGATTTAAATTAGATTTGCATTTCACTGTATATTCCATCAGCTAGGACCGGTTTCCCGCTTTCAGGCTTTCAAGTACTGCCATAAGCGATTGGTTACGGGACATGGACGTTGTTATTAGTAGCATCACTACGAATATGTAGGAAGCGTACTCTGTCGTAGCTCGGTTAAATTACAGACTCTATGGACAGGTATATGTAGTGAGGCATACCTACGGCAACTGTACCCTTAGGGCGAACCTCTCTTGCCTGCTGCCCAGTGCCGTAGTGCGCGATAGCGGTACCGACCGACATACCCACTTTCCTGATGCTCCCCACCGCAAGTGACATAGACCCCGCAATTCTCATCAGATTGCCTTGCCTTTAAATGCAAATCATAGCCAATAAGCCTCCTAACTGTATGCATATTTCTTTTTGCTATCTTATGATCTAATACGATTGCTAGGACCAAAATTCGAAATGGTGGTGCAAGGAACCACCGACTCCTGTACCACCCCGTCCGACTCCTTCTCCTCCTTCCTCACCACCACCTTCCCGAACGAATACAAAACACCGACACCACCGCGCTTACAAGCCCTCTACTCGGATGTCTACCGGCAGAAGCAGTCGAATCCGGAGGGCTTTCAGTCGAGCATCGGGTGGTGGACGAACACGCTCGAAACTGTCGTGAGGAAGGGCAAGCAACCGCAACCCCAGTCGAACGATCATTTGGTGTTGCATGCTTCGGATAAGCTTGCGGAGGCGTTGAGGTGGGAGAAGGTTGGGAGGCCGATTGGGTTGGGCGCTGTGTTGGTGAGTTCCGGGGCGGGAGGCATGAGACCCCTGATGTGCATGACGAGTTGAGGTTTGGACTGACCTTCCCTCTTGACTCTAGGAAGAGTTAGCAGCGAACAAGACTATCATCGCGTTACCGAAGTTCTTGAAGTCCGCGGTGTCGATACACTACCAGCCAAGCTTAACGTACCGCGTCGCGTCGTTCGTGGTTGGGCGGCCGCTCTGGTGGGCGTTATCGCAACTGCCGTTCTTCGGGGACGACGGGTGCTCGTTGACGAGCTAGCAGAGATGGGCGAACTACAAAGGAGACTACGTGGTGCTATCCATCCTCAAGGTGCGCTGTCACGTTATTCGTGCTATGCGAGGCGCGAAAGCGGCGACGGCGTTACGTCCTTGACAGCAAGCGGCAGACACCATCATCGCCCGACAAAAGTCCAAACCACCAGGGTTCACCGAGTCCCTGTACACACGGCAGTCGTTCCAAGCGGAGTTCGAGTCGGTTGCGCTCAAGGGTGCCACGCTATCCCAGCTCGACGTGGACGTGGTGTTGAAGTACTTGGAACGTGACGTGCGGGTGGTTATCGTGCAGAAGAACGTATGTGTCTGCCTGAAATCATAACCAGCATATTTAAGCTGACGGTTTTTGGTGACGCAGGCTGTGAAGTTCGTCGAGCCCGGAGATGCGGAAGCTATTGCGGAAGGGATCACGGAGGTGGACTTTGGCGTGCTCGAAATGAAGACGACGCTGCAGGAGCTTGCCGACCAGATATCCGAAATTGAGCACCAAATACAGGAGTACATGGCCACGTTTTCTGTCGCTCTCGAACCTTGCTTATCATCTCGTGTTATTTGTATTTTAGACGTCTCGACAAGATTGGGGAGCATCTTCGACGAGGGAGCAAAAACATTGCGCTTACGTACCTTCGGTCGAAGAAGCAGCTGGAGGAGCTACTAGCCAAGAGGCTCAATACGCAGGAAACGTTCCAGACGGTGTTGAACAAGATTGAAAGCGTCGCAACCGAAGTTGAGGTACGTACAGTGACCGGCACCGATCAATCGCTATTTCGCTAAATTCTTCAATTTTCAGATCATGAAAGCCTACGATACGTCTGCTTGAACGCTCCGAGCTGTTCTACAGAACCCGCTACTACAACAAGAGTCTATCGACGCGACCATGGAACGGATGGCCGACGTGCTCGCAGACCACAAGGAGATCGAAGACGCCATTAGCCTCGGCAACGACCTCGTCGCAAGCTCTGCCGGTGTGCCTGACGTGGACGACGACGAGCTCAAAGACGAATTGGAGATGCTTATTGGAGAACAGAAGAAGGAGAAAGAAGAGGAGAAGGGGCGCGTGAGGTTGGAAGAGAAGGGCAAGGCCGAAGAGAAGGAACGAGCGCGGGGTGGAGGCCGAGAAGAAGAGGAAGGCGAAGGAGGACGGGGAGACTTTGAGTCAGGAAGAGGAAGAGGTTCGACGGGAGTTGGAAGAGGGGCAAGTCCCGCCCGGGACGGATCCTCGCAAAGATTGGGAGAAGCGGTATGATGAGGCGCAGGCGAAGAAGGCAGCTGGCGATGGAAGCGTAGTTCCAGTTGTCTTGGAAGATCGTGTTTCTACTTCGATGGTCTCGCGAGAGACGTCAGCGATGCTTGGGTTGAATGCTCAACTAACTTGCTGGGTTGTGCTTGGTCCGTCTGGTCGCTCCACGGCTTCGTGTTTATTGTTTAAATTACATAATTGTTTCTTTGGAGTTTGGGCGCATCGAACCGAGTCAAGGTTTGGCCCAGCGATGGAACCGGCAAGAAAATTTGGGATGCACTGAACCCGGTGCCAAGCTAGGATTTGGCCCCCACGTGACCCCTATCGACCGAATAAGCTAGGGTGAGATTAAAAAGACCGTCACCTCTGCCCGTTCATTTGACCAAGGTTGATCAACGTGACGAGGCCCAGATAGCCAATGGCGAAAAGGCTCCGAAAAGCCCTGGCACCGATGTTTCAAATCGAGGGTCCCGAAATGATGATACGTGGAGGACCTGGCCAACCTCATTGGAAGGTTGGGTGGACCTCCATTGAAAGGCATTATTTACACAGCACGGGCGGACCTCGGGGTACATTTATGTGATGTTGCCGCCGGTGTTTCATCCTCGTATACCCCATGGGGAACCTCATTTGAAGACTGCGTGCGTCTGCCGGTGTAGACTTGGCGACTGGAGTTGTGCCTGTGGGTTTCGCTTTCTGCTGCGCCCGGTTTTTACGCACGAGTCGAACATGAGTTGTGCACGTCGTATGTCAATCTGCTGCATCGACCTCTAACCTTTGACTACTGTGCCTTCCTATTCCCTTTGTATTTCCGGCAACGAGACACCTTTCCCCGTGTAGGGCCTGTTTACTCTCTCCAGGGCCTGCCAGATGCAAGGCGTGGTCTCCAAGCTCCTTCAACCGCTCCAAGATTGGCACGTCCTAGAGGCTCGGCCTTCGCGTCCAGTGTCAGTCAGCGATCATTATGTTGACGAAGGCGACCCGTTAAATGGGCAGCAAGGTGACGATGAAGTAGCCATCAACAAAACGAAGAAGTTGACGGCGGTGGGTGCTAGTTCCCTTTCCGAGTCACAGGTGACCGGGACGATTCATGAGGTTCGACAATCTACAGGGAGAGCGGCTAGACAAACTGTCGGATTTCCGAACACATCCGAGTGCAATCACAGTTATCCCTTCAGGAAAGCCTAAAGTCGGCGGCAAAGCGGAAGTCGCCCAGGCGATGTTTAAACGACGACTATGGAGTCGCAAAGAGACAGTGGCAGTGAAGAAGCTTCAATTTCACCGGTCCATTGACTCACACAAGTTCTTCAATGTAAGAAGATCAATACTTCCCAACCGTTCTACGACACTCACAGCCTCATCCGTAGAGTTTTGTTCATGAGGTCGAAACCACGGCCCAGCTGTGTCACGAAAACATTGTCCGCTTCTTGGGGTTCGTCGAAAACATCGAGAACGGAAAGGCTTGGATAGTTTTAGGCTGGGAGCCGAACGGAAACGTCAGCGAGTTTCTTGCCGCGGGGAAAAGGGAAGTTCCCGAACGCATTTCCCTTGTGAGTCACGATTTGCCAGGAAGGAGGTTTGCAGTGAGCCGCAACGCGTTTATCCTAGATTCAAGATACTTTCGAGGGACTTCAGTATCTTCACACTCGCCAACCGCCGATTTGCCACGGCGATCTCAAGTCGGTGTGTTGAGTGATGGAATATCACCTGTTATTTCGCGCCTGACCTTAGCAACGGCAACAGCTCAATATTCTCGTCAGCTCGTCATATCGAGCAGTGATTTCCGATTTCGGCTCCGCTCGTGCCGTTAGAGAGTCGGGAGACGGAGGCTCCAGCGAGCGGAACGAACGAGGGCCGATCGACGACCCAACTCAAAAGGAAGACTGTCACACAATAAACGTCGTTGCAACCGGGAACCAACTAACCTTGACCGGACCTGCTTGGTCTCTTCGTTGGGCACCCCCTGAAGTAGTGAAAGGCGATCGTCCCGGTTTATCGAGCGATATTTGGTCAGCTGGATGGGTGTGCTGGGAAGTATGTTGTTTCGAGACCTTTCGGACAATGGCTATTTACTCACAACAACGTATTGATCGACAGATAATGACGAATAAACTTCCGTTCTCGAACCTTGACTCGGGGGCGGCTATTACGCGGAGGGTGATTGCGGGAGAAGTGCCTTCGGTTGGAGAAGACGAACACCTATCGCAGATCGTTACGCTCTGCAGCTTGATGACGGATTGTTGGGCGTTCAAACCACGAGAGCGGCCGAGCATTTCTAGATGCTGTGAAGAGGTTAAATGGGTGGTGAGTCTAACGGCCGCTTCCGTATGGCGCTTTCTAATGTACTCTTTTCAGCCGTCAATACCGCCGATTGGCGGGGCGCATGCCGATTCTAAAGTCGTAGGGCATCGACTCCTCTTACAAATGGGCCGCACCCACCACTTGCACGCTCGCTAAGTTGAGGCCACCAAGCTATTCCAGCAAGTGGTAGACAAAGCGACGGGTGAAGAAGACCGAAAGGAGAGGGCAGAAGCTTTGTATGAGCTGGGAACCGTGTCCGCCGCCCAGTGTCAATATCCTATGGCGGAGCAGTTCTACACCAACGCGCAGCACGCCTACACTCTTATAGGCGATGACATAGGTCGCGCGAACACGCTTCGAGGGCTAGGGGACATTTACCATCTTCAATCTCAAGTCAGCAAAGCCGAAGACGCTTTTACCTGTGCGCATGGCATCTACGACGCCCTTGACGATGACCAAGGTCGAGCGAGCACGTTGTGCGGACTAGGCCATATCTATCGCTTTCGATTCGACTACAACCGATCCAAAGAAACATTTAGCCAGTCGCTGGAGATCTATGCTCGCATCGGCAATGGCCAGGGTCGCGCTAACACGCTTCAGGGGCTGGGAAGCGTTTACCATCTTGAATCCAACCTGACCGACGCTGAAAAGGCGTTAAGCGAAGCAAGGAACGTCTATTCTCGCATTGGGGATGATGTGGGTCGAGCACAAGCATTATGGGGCTTAGGCGGCATCTCTTGCGACCGACAAAGATACTCTGAAGCCGAATCAATGTACACTCAGGCTTTAGAGCTTCACAGCCGCGCCGGTAATGATTGGGGGAAAGCAAACGCCATATACGGATTGGGAAAGGTTTACCTTGGACAATTCAAATGTACCGAATCCGTATCGACCTTCGACTCAGCAAGAGGCATCTACGCTCGCATTGGCCACGGTGAGGGTGAAGCTGCTGCCTTGCATGGCTTGGGAGACGCCTATCGCAGTCAATCCCAGTACGACCGAGCCACATCGTCCTACACCCAAGCGCAAGGAATTTACTCCCGCCTTGGCCATGAAGGCGGCCGAGTGAACGCTTTGTACGGCCTGGGAGGAGTCTACTACGGCCAATCAAACTACGACCGAGCTACGTCATTCTACACTGAAGCGCATGAGATCTACTCCCGGATCGGTCATGAAAAGGGTCAGGCGGATGCTTTGTACGGCCTAGGAGATGTCTACCGCGGCCAATCCAAGGACGAGCAAGCCACATCATTATACACTGAAGCGCATAAAATCTACTCCCGCATCGGGCATGCAAACGGTCAAGCGAATGCTTTGTACAGCCTAGGAGATGCCTACGGTCGCCAATCCAAGTACGACAAAGCCGCATCTTCCTACACTGACGCGCACGAGATCTACTCCGGTATCGGTCATGAAAACGGTCAAGGAATGCTTTGTGCTGCCTAGGAGAGGTCTACAGTTGCCAATCCAGGTTCGACCGCGCCACCTCGTCTTACATTGAAGCACAAAAGATCTTCGCACGTATTGGGGAAGCCGATAAAGAGGCGGATGCCTTGCATCTTTTGAGGGACCTGTATCGCGATCGATCAATCGCAATCGTAACCAAGGGATCCCATACTACGAAACAGAGCATCTCTGCCCGCAAGGTCTTTCAGGAGAGGTCTACCGGCGCCAATGCAAGTACGACCAAGCCACATCATCTTACACCGAAGCGCACGAAATCTGCTCCGGCATCGGTCATGAACACGATCAAGCGAATGCTCTATGCCGCCTAGGAGAGGCCTATAGTCGCCAATATAAGTACCACCAAGCGACATCGTCTTACATTGAAGCACAAAAGATCTTCGCCCGTATCGGCGAGGCCGACAAGGAGGCGGATGCCTTGCATCGTTTAAGGGATCTGTATCGCGATCAATCAGTCGCCATCTGCACCAGGATATCCCCGCAGAACATCTCTGCCCGCAAGGTCTTTCAGGAGGGTCAAGCGAATGCTTGTTACAACCTGGGAGAGGTCTACCAGCGCCAATGCGAGTACGACCAAGCCTCATCATCCTACACCGAAGCGTATAAAATCTACTCCGTCATCGGCCATGAAAACGGTCAAGCGAATGCTCTGTGCCGCTTAGGAGCGGTCTATAGTCGCCAATATAGGTACGACCAAGCCACATCGTCTTACATCGAAGCACAAAAGATTTCGCCCGTATTGGGGAGGCCGACAGGGAGGCGGATGCCTTGCATCGTTTAAGGAATCTGTATCGCGATCAATCAATCTCCGCCAGCACCGAAGTATCCTATACCAAAGCGCAGAGAGTCTCTGCCCGCAAGGTCTTTCAGGAGGGTCAAGCGAGTGCTTGCTACAGCCTAGGAGAGGTCTACCGGCACCAATGCAAGTAAGACCAAGCCACATCATCTTACACCGAGGCGCACGAAATCTACTCCGGCATCGGTCATGAAAACGGTCAAGCGGATGCTTTGTATGGCCTAGGAGATGTCTACAATCGCCAATCCAAGTACGACCAAGCCACATCGTCTTATAGTGAAGCGCAAAAGATCTTCGCCCGTATTGGCCGGGCCGACGAAGAAATGGATGCCTTACATCGTTTGAGGGATCTGTATCGCGATCGGTTGATCTCTATCAGCACCGAAGTATCCTATACCGAAGCGCAGAAAATCTCTGCCCGCAAGGTGGTTCAGGAGGGTCAAGCGAATGCTTGTTATAGCCTTGGAGAGGTCCACCGACGCCAGTGCAAGTTCGACCAAGCCGCATCGTTCTACATTGAAGCATATATAAGCTACTTGGCCATCGGTCATAAAAACGGTCGAGCAAATGCTTTTTACGGCCTAGGGGAGGTCTACCGTGACCGATCTATGTACGACCAAGCTGCATCATCCTACACTGAAGCGCATGAAATCTACTCCCGCATCGGTCATGAAAACGGTCAAGCAAAGGCCCTGTACTGCCTGGGAGAGGTCTACAGTGGCCAATTCAAGTACAACCAAGCCAGATCGTCTTATTCCAAAGCGAAAGAAATCTACGTCTGCCTAGGCGATCACGCCCGCGAGTGGGAGGTCGACCTGGCCTTGTCTTTGCTCCGCTCTGCTCCATAATTCATGTCAAGGCCTCAAGGATTCGTTATCCATGAACGAGAGATTTACATCGGCCTGACTATTACGATGGTAAGGGAGTGGTTCGCACTGGCGACAATAGGCCCTTGATCGTAAACTATATTCACCCACGCATTATTGCTTGCCTTCCAAACCTTAGGAGTTGGACTCTCCGTTCTATTAATGAAGCTTCGGACCCGCTTCGACTTTCCGCACCAAAATTTTGCATTTGATTTCTCTTTTATCTAATATTCGATGTTCCGTCGACACTGATGCCTGTCATTCGGCCAGCTCATCTATCATACATTTCATTTCGCTAGTAGATAAAGATCCTATCTCATTGTCCACATTTTCCTATATCGTATACACCTGAGATTCTATAAACCCTGCTACCCATGGCAGAGCACGGACGATTTTGTCATAAAGAGAGACCTAGACGGAAATGAGTGTGATGCAAGACTTGATCTTTTACAGGGATGGTCGTCTCTCAGGGGCGGACTGAAGCGACCTGTATTGGGGAAGGTAGGCTGATGGTGCCGGGAGACGTTGAGCTTGGGAAACAAACCAAACCAAAACACGTGATCACCTAATCCATCCACGCGCCAAACCTTTTCCATGACCACCCCATCCGACCCCTTCCCCATCCCCTCCCCGAACGAATATGAGACACCGCCGCCGCCGCCACCCTTGCGAGCCATCTACTCCGACGTCTACCGGCTAAAGCAGTCGAATCCGGAGGGGTTCCAATCGAGCATCAGGTAGTGGACCAACACGCTCGAAACAGTCGTGAGGAAGGGCAAGCAACCGCCACCCCAGTCCAGCGATCATTTCTTATTGCATGCTTTGGATAAGCTTGCCGAGGCGTTGAGGTGGGATAAGGTCGGGAGGCCGATTGGGTTGGGTGCTGTGCTGGTGAGTTGCGAGGTGGGAGCCTGACATGACGAATTGAGGTTTGGACTGACGGTCTCGTTTACCCATAGGAAGAGCTAGCGTTGGACAAGACTATCATTGCGACACCGACGTTCTTGGAGTCTGTAGTGTCGATACACTACCAGCTCAGCTTAGCGTACCGCGTTGCGTCGTTCGTCGTTGGGCGGCCGCTCTGGTGGAGGTGGTGACTCGGGTCCTCGTTAGCGAGCGAGCAGAGATGAGCGAACTATAAAGGAGACTATTTTGTGCTATCTATCCTGAAGGTACGCTCAAAGACATCCGTTGTACGCGGCGGTCTCTAATGCGGTGGCGTTCATCCTGATAGTGCAAGCGGCGGACGCTATCATCGCTCGACACAAGTCCAAATCACCAGGGTTCACCGAATGACTCTACTCGCGACAGTCGTTCCAAGCGGAGTTCGAGTCGGTTGCGCTCAAAGGCGCGATTTTGTCCCATTTGGACGTGGGCGTGGTGTTGAAGTGCTTGGAACGTGACGCACGGGTAATCATCGTTCAGAAAGAGGGTGTGTCTGCTTGGAACCATTACTAACATATTGAAGCTTACGTTCTCCGATGATACAGGCTGTGAAGTTCGTCGAGCCGGTTGATGCGAAGGACATCACGGAGGTGGACTTTGTGTGCTCAAGATGAAGACGACTCTACACAAGCTCGCGGACCAGATATCTGAAATCGAGCGGCAAATACCAAAGTACGTGGTTGCTTTACCTGTGGCTCGTAGCATTGCTGATCGTCTCATGCCCTATGTGTTTTAGATGTCTCGAGAAGATTGGGGAGCATATACGACGAGGGAGCAAAAATGCTGCGCTGACGTACCTTTGGTCGAAGAAGAGCTTGACGAGCTACTGGCTAAGAGGCTCAACACCCATGAAACGCTTTAGAAGCTGCCGAATAAGATTGAAAACGCCGCAATCGAAGTGGTGGTGCATGGAATGACGGACACCTAACCGTATGTCACTAATTTTTCATTTTCAGATCATGAGAGCCTATGATACGTTTTCTTGAACGCTCTGAACAGTTCTCCGGAATTCGCTACTACAGAAAGGATCCATCGAAGCGACCGTGGAGCGGATGGCCGATGTGCTCGCGGACAACGACCTCTCCGCAGGCTCTGCCGGTCTGCCAGCAGTAGATGACGACGGGCTCAAGGACGGATTGGAGATGCTTATTGAAGAATAGATGAAGGAAGAAGAGGTGGAGAAAGAACGCGTGAGGTTGGGAGAGAAGCGCAAGGCCGAGGAAATGGACGAGCGCGGGTGGAGGCCGAGACGAAGAGGAAGGCGAAGGAGGAAGGGGATCCCGGGAGGCGTTGAGGCAGGAAGGGGAAGAGAGGTTCGATGAAAGTTGGACGTGGACGTCTTGCCTGAGACCGATCCTCGAAAGGATTGGGAGAAGTGGTACGGTGAAGCGCAGGCGGAGAAAGTGTTCAGGCGACAAGGGATGATGGGGAGGTTGAGTTGAGAATATTTGCGGGACCGGTGGAGAGGGAGAAGTCGCTGGAAGCGTAGTAGTTCCACTTGCCCTGGAATATGGTGTTTTCATTTTGATGGTCTTACAAGCGAACTCGGTGATGTTTGGATCGCACGTGTGAAGGGGCAGCTTTGATTGATCGCTCCACTTGGCAGGTCAGAATCCTTTGGTGGCTTGCGCCGTGTAGTCCCGCTTATTGTTGCTTGACGATAGGCTGGTCTTTGCAAGGGTGTTGATCCCCCCTTTTTTCGCTCCAATGCAGTTCCTTGGCCGCCCCGACGTCACGTTCACAAAAGCATATACGATTGAAGACAGGTTCGCTTCCCTCCAGTTACGTTCTCCAACAGCAGCCCACCTTCTGCGTTTCAGAACCGAGCTTCCCGGCATCGGTGGCACCAGTGAATGTTGGTGCCACTGCCGAAAGGAAGGAAGCAGCGCTCGTAATATCTTATATAGCTTGGAAGGTCGCAATTGAAGAGTAGCAACTTGACCTGGCAAAGACTCACCATGTCCGGTTTACTATTTCCACCTCTCGCCACCGACAACTTTCCCTTTCTCGGCTCCACGTTTGCTAGCTTGAAGCCTCGTGCTTGTTTTGTTTTGAGCTTTTGTGCATCGCACCGAGGCCTGTTCGTCTTATCGTTCAAACGGTTGGCCGCTTACTCGGCGAGACCTGCCCAAACCGAGTTCGAACGTACCCGGAGGAGGGAAGTGAGCACAGTTGGCGAACACGAGAACGTGTCGGTCGTGACTGCGACCGTTTCGCTCCCTGATACTGACAACTCACCCGCTTCGCGTCGTCCGATTTGCCGGCGGCGATGGGGAAAACAGGGTCTCGAGGAACTCCCTTTGGCGTGTCGCCGAGGCGCCACTTAGTCAGCGCACCTTTCAATCGGAAGTGGTCATTGGCTAGACACAAGATATTGTATCTGGTACAAAGAGCCCGAGTAGACAGCTGTCGAAACACCAGCTGCTATGAGTAGTACTGCCAGGTAACGGTACTCATAATCCGGACTCTGAAAATTCTTAGTCGACAGCCGTACAAGCGATATACTACTGTAGTAAATCGTCAGGCCGGCACGGATGCGATTTAGCAAGGGGAGTAAACGGCTGCACCACCCTATGATTCTCCGAAGCCTGGTTCCTACCAATGGTGACTAACAACACCAAGATGGATCTAGATACGGCAAATGGGGCTTTCATTTCCCGTGTGGAGTGACCTTGGCGAGCAGGGTGGCTTACGGGCAGGAATGAAGAGCGGGCTGGTAAACCCCGCCGAGGCCGGAAACCTTTGCATCCAGCGGAGTCCGTGCTGCGTAATGAGGAATCAATGGCCGCAAGCGCGCAAAGAGAGGACACTAGCTATAGTTGATCCTTCAACACACTATGCGCCACACAGGTGGTGTACCCGAGGAGTCCAGATGATGGGGAACATTTACGGAATACGTATTGCACTGGCCACCAAGCCACATCTATCGATGGGAGGTGGGGGTCCGCTGCGCCTGTTTTTGCAACACGCGTTAAACATGAGTAGTAAGCCTCATATCTCAATCTACCATGTCGAGTTTCAACCCTTGACTAATACGCCTTTTCCCTTTGTAACTGCAGCAACGCGACGCCGTTCTCCGTCTGGGTCCAATTACTCTTGACCTTATACTACTATTCCTTGCCCAATGGGAGACTTGGTTTTGACCCGTTCCAAAGTCGGCACCTCCTGACGCATCGGCCTTCGCGTCCAGTGTCAACTAGCGACCACAATGTATACGAAGGCGAGCCTTTCAACAGAAAGCAGGGTGATGAAGTAGTAGCCATCGCCAAAGCAAGCACGAACAAGCCGACGGCGGTGGGTGCTAATACACTTTTCGAGCTACAGTCGAGTCGAGAATGCGAGACCGAGAAGGGATGGAGGCATAGTTTCCGCTGTCTTGGAATCTCATGTACGAGGGATGTTTGGATAGCACGTGTGAAGGGGCAGCTTTGCTCAACTGGGCAAGTCAGAATCATTTGGTGGCTTTCGTCGTGTAGTCCCGCTTGTTGTACAGGCCTGTCTTTGCGCGGGTGTCGATTCCGCTTTTCTTTTCGCTCCAACGCAATTGCTTAACGGATGACATCGTAAGGGCCGACGCAGAGAGCTCCATGGAGAGTTCAAGGGTCTGTGGTGTGGCCGACGTCGCGCCCACAAACCATATATACATAATTGTTCCCTCCGGCTGCCCTCTCTAGCAGCAGCTCACTTTTGTGCATTTCAGAATCGGGCTTCACGGCACCCGTGGCACTGGCGGAAGTTGGTGCCCCCGCCAAGAGAAAAGGATCCCGTGGCATAATCAATCGGTATCGTTTGCCACTCGCACCCGTTATCTAAACGTGTGGAATGCCGATTCAAGAGTGCTAACTTGACCTGGCAACGACTCTCCCTGTCCGGTTTACTATTTCCACCGTTTCCCCGTCTCGGCTCCACGCCTGCTCTAAGCTTCGTGTTTGTTTTCTTGTGGCCATTGGGTGCATCGAACCGAGTCCCGCCGGTCTTATCGTTCAAAGGCTTGGCCCCTTACTCGGAGAGACAAGTTCCAGCTGAGTTTCGAACGGATCGGGGGGAGGGGAGTGAGCGCGGTGGCGAGGACGAGGTGGGGTCGGTGACGTCGGCACTGCGGCCGTTCCGCTCCTTGACACTGGCGACTCAGTCACTCGAATCGTCTAATTTGACGGCGACGATGAAGGAGACATCTTGAGCTCCTTCTGGCGCGTCGCCGAGGCGCCGACTTCGTCGGCACACCTTCCAATCGCGGGGGTCGTCAGGGAAGGTCACTCGTTCTGAATAAGCCCTCTCGGGCGAGCTCCGAAAGCGGAGATTAAGCAGATACCTAATGTCGCCTTAGGGGGACGTGTGCTAGTGGCTTAAGGGCAAAGCTGATCGGTAATGGAGGGCCGCTGAAGCCTTGGCATCTAAATTACGCCATTGTCTAGGGCGTCCGTGTCGTGAACAGCAGAATAAGGGGTCAACGCCTGTAAGACCCCAAAGATAGGACACTAGCTATGGTTGGTCCTTCCAGCGGTCTAGGGGGCCACACATCGAGGAGGCGGTGTTCGAGATGATTGAGAAAACAGAATGCGCGTTGCACAAATGCGGCGTTCCATACACGGGACCACCAAGCCACACCTATCGACCGAGAGTGGGGGAGGTGGTAGAGGACCGACTTAGTGAAATTGAGTTTTGCCTCGGGGTTTCCATAAGGCGGGCTGATTGGCTGACTGCCATTACCATTGTTGCACACGAGTTCAACATGAGTTGTAGCCCTCATATGTCAACTTACCACCTCGACGTTCAACCCTTGACCATTACCACTTCGTATCCCCTCTGTAACTGCAGCAACGTGACGCCTTTCTCCTTCTGAGACCACTTACGTTTGACTTTACACTACTCTGCGGACCTCGTCGAATGGGATCCGTGATCTCCAAGCTCCTTGAACCGCTCCTTGCTAGGAATCTGCTAAGGCCTCCAACTTGGCTTCGAACGTCAATCGGCTACCGTAATATTGCCGAAGGCGATCCCCTCAATAGAAGGCAAGATGACGAAGAAGTGGCCACGAGCGAAAGAAGTACAAGAAGCCTTCGGCGGTGAGTCTTAGTTTCATTTTCGAGTCAGAGGTGGTCGGAACGCTTGATCTGGCTCGACGATCTACAGCGAGAGCGACTGGACAAACTGTCGAAGTTCCGAACATATCCGAGTGCAATCAGTGTTCTCCCTTCGGGAAGACCTAAAGTCGGTGGCAACGCCGCAGTCGTCCAGGCAACGTTTAAGCGGCGAATCTGGAGTCTCAAAGAGAAAGCGGCAGTGAAAAAGCTTCACTTTCACCGGGGCATGAACACACACATGTTCCTCAATGTAAGAAGGTCAATACTTCCCTAACCGTTACAAGACACTCACTACCTCATTCGTAGAGTTTTGTTCATGAGATCGAAACCATGGCCGGGCTGTCTCACGAGAACATCGTCCGCTTCTTGGGATTCGTCGAAGACGTCGAGGACGGAAAGGCTTGGATCCTTTTGGGCTGGGAGCCGAACGGAAACGTGAGCGAGTTTCTTGCGGCGGAAAAGAGAGAAGTTCCCGAACGCATTTCCCTTGTAAGTAACCCCTTGGCAAGAAGGAGACTTGCTGTGAGCCCACAACGCGCTTATACCAGGTTCGAGATACTTTCGAGGGACTCCAATATCTTCACACTCGCCAACCGCCGATTTGCCACGGCGATCTCAAGTCGGTGGGTTGAGTAATAGCACGTCGGCTGTTAATTCGCGTCTGACCCTAACAACGGCAACAGCTGAATATTCTTGTCAGTTCGTCACATCGAGCAATTATTACCGATTTTGGCTCTGCTCGTATGGTTAGAGATTCGGGAGACGAAGGCGCCACTGAGCGGAGCGAACGAAGGGCGATCGACGATCCAACTCATGGGGAAGACCGTCACCCAATAAACGTTGTTGCCACCGGAAATCAACTAACTTTGACCGGACCTGCTTGGTCTCTTCGTTGGGCTCCCCCCGAAGTCGTGAATGGGAAGCCCCCCGGTTTATCGAGCGATATTTGGTCAGCCGGATGGGTATGCTGGGAAGTATGTGTTTCCGAGAGCCTTCGAGTTTGGATAATGCCCACTGACTCACAACAATGGATTGCTCGACAGATTATGACGAATAAGCTTCCATTCTCAGACCTTGACTCTGGGACGGCTATCACGCTAAAAGTGATTGCGGGCGAAGTGCCTTCAGCTGGAGAAGACGAGTACCTATCGCAAATCGTTACGCTTTGCAGCTTGATGACGGATTGTTGGGCGTTCGACTCACGAGAGCGACCCAGTATTTCTACATGCTGTGACGAGGTGAAATGGGTGGTGAGTCCTATCGCCGTTTCCGTGCTGGACTTTCTAGCGGACTCTCTTTCAGCCGTCAATACCGCCGGTTGGAGGAACGCATGCGGACTCCAAAAGAGTAGGCCATCGACTCCTCTTACAGATGGGCCGTACGCACCAAATGCAAGGTCGCTACGTTGAGGCCGCCAAGCTATTCCAGCAAGTAATGCACAGTGCGACCCGCGAAGGGAACCTAAAGGAGAGGGCAGAAGCCATATACGAGACGGGAGCCGTGTTTGCCGCCCAGTGTAAATTTGCGATGGCAGAGCGGAAGTACATCGATGCGCATGGCGCCTACGCTCGTATCGGCGATGAGATGGGCCAAGCGAACGCGCTCCGAGGGCTGGGAGAGGTCTACTATCTTCAATCCCGAATCAAGTTAGCCGAAAACGCCTTTAATCGTGGACTAAACATCTACAACGCCCTTGATGATGACCAAGGTCGAGCGAGCACGCTGTGCGGACTGGGTCACATCTATCGCGTTAGAGCCGACTACAATCGATCCAAAGAAACATTTAACCAATCGCTCGAGATCTACGTTCGCCTCGGCAGTGGAAAGGGTCGAGCTAACACGCTTCAAGGGCTGGGAAGCGTTTACCACCTTGAATCTAAATTTGCCGAAGCCGAAGACGCGTTCGGCGAAGCAGAGAACATCTACGGCCGAATTGGGGATGATGTGGGTCGAGCACAGGCATTATGCGGCTTAGGCGGTGTCTATTGCGACCGAGGAAGATACTCTGAAGCCGAATCGATGTGCACTCAAGCTTTAGAAATTCACAGCCGCATCGGCAATCAGTGGGGACAAGCAAACGCCTTATGCGGACTGGGACAGGCTTACCTTGTTCAGTCCAGATATAGCGAATTGGAATCGACCTTGGGCTTAGCAAAAGCAACCTACGCTCGGATAGGCAATGGTGAGGGTGAAGCAGCTACCTTGTACCGCTTGGGAGAGGCCTACCGCAGTCAATCCCAGTACGACCAAGCCACATCGTTCTACATCCAAGCGCATGGAATCTACTCCCGCATCGGTGATGAACACGGTCAAGCG
>WSUI01000507.1:0-20337 GCA_019633595.1 Tulasnella sp. UAMH 9824
ACGGCGGCGGTTGAATTCTGGCTTTGAGTTTATGAGATGCATGTCATATCTGCGCTTTTGGAAGGATGCCTCAGGCTACGTAGGAACACGATCGTAGGACGGGGGACGTTGAGGGAGGGCGTGCTGGAGGGGTTTCGGCTGATTGTCCGTCCGAACGCAGCAAGCAGTCCCTTGATGCTGTTCAGTCTGCTCCTCGCGTTCTATCTCGCTCAGGCTAGTCACATCGATTGCCCACACAAGGACCATCAAGTCGTCCATCGTTATGAGAGATTTTTTAGATCTGATTTGGCACAGATATCCAGCTGAGCTATAATATGACGTAGCGGAACCATGGAAGGTGGAGAGAATATGAGAACAAAAAAACCGAATCAACGAACGGTGGGGCCACGCAATCTAGATAAATTTAGGGTCAAAAAAATGTCGATGGGGGAGAGCGATAAAACATCATGTGATGAAGAGAGCAAGCATGGAAGAGAAAAAAAAACAATTTACAGGGGGCTACAATCCTCCATATGTGCAAGGAAGTAAAAGAATAAATAAAAATTGGACAAATCACAAAAAAAGAACCAACGAACGGAATCATATGGACAATTTAGCATTCGGTGCTACCAGCCACCGACGTGAGCCTAGTGGTGTTTGAGGATTGAGTGGAATAGTCGCTGACAGTCGGGCTAGCAGTCTCGGTGGGAGCCGAGACGGCCGCGATCGCTGCAGATTTCGGAGGAACCTCTTGCTCGTACGATCCCCGGGCCGTCGAGTTGGTCACGTTGCTCAGAGACCTCTGCCTCGCCATGAGCAGCGGTGAGTGCGCGCCCTTTCCAAAGTCACGAGTGATGTCGTGGTCTTGAAGCAAGGCCTCGGCGACAGAAGTGTTGCTCGGCTCGTGGCGAACCGTCACGTCGATAACGTCCAGGGGCTCGTCGTCATCATCGTCTCCATGCAACGCCGTCTCCGTCCGAGGTGGGCTGTACGAATACGCGCTCATGTACGAATCGTCACCCGAGTCGTCCGTCACGGCCGGAGTCCCTCCCCGAACAGGATAGCTGGAAGGCTTGGACGATCCCGACAAGTTGATTGGCTGCATGCGGGGCGGCCGTTCTTCCGGCGGCGTCATAGGACGAGTCGCGCTAAGCGAAACCCCCGACGGCATCCTCTGGAGCGTTGGCTGTGGCGCCAGGGAGGATTGAGACGGTAATGGAGGAACGGGTGGAACGGTCACGTTCCTCAAGCCGGAATTCGAAGCCGTCCGCCGAGCGACGATCGCGTCCCTCTCTCCTTGTGACTGGGTAGAGAACGTTCGCGCCCGCTGGTTCGGGGTTTCCGAGCGGTAGAAGCGACCAGGACGGTTCCTCGACGATGGTCGGCTTCCAGCAACGTAGTCTTCATCACCGCTGTCCATTTGACTTCGTGGAGTAGCAGCTCTCGACCGGGTCTTGCGCGAATGTTCGAAAGCGTTCTCAAGCTGTATCGAGTCTCGATGTTAGTATTCCGATCATCCAGATAGATCACCGACACACGAACCTTGGCCTGGATCGCCATCATCTTTTCAGCGACTGTGTCAATCCTCTGCGAGATCCCAACATCCACTGCGTTCAATCCATCCAAATGTGGCTCCTGGCTGGAAGCGGAGAACCTCCTTTTCTTCTGCTTCAAATCGGCGGTGCTTGCCTTTCGTGCCGTAGCACCTTCACCCGAACCCTCCTCCTCTTCAATAACCATCGTATCATCTTGCCCTTCTCCAATACGCTCCATATCTTCATCAGCCATCGCGTTGACCGCCAGAGTCGAGGACGTTGCGAATGACCTCAGCCCGCGGTGTCGGTGACTGTTTGCGCTTCCTGGACGCGACCTCATAGCGCCTATTCGTCCAGTGGAGCGCATGGAGAAGTTGGAGCTTTGAGAGTCGGACTCGTAGTGGTCGCTGAGGGTCATACTCGCCAACGCGCGTTCAATCTGAGCTTCAACATCCTGGACCATCTTCTCTCGTTCTTCCTCCATTTCCTCCATTTCGATCTTCATGCGTTCGAGCTCAATCACGGCTTGCTTGTGCTTGGCCTCGGTATCCACAAGACCTGATCACGAATTTCATGTCAGCCATCGTTTCAATGAACGAATATCGCGCAAATTCCACTGACGTTGCTGGAGCATGTGCTTCTCGTGAGCAGCAATGCCAACAAGTCCGCTCAACCGCTTGCTCTCCCGCTGCTCCTTGTTAATCTTCGACCTCAACTCTCCAGCCTCCGCACTCAGCTTCTCGGCATAGCCTTCAAAGGCGACGAACTTCTGCCTCCAGAGCTCCGATTCGGTCATCAGGAAGTTCAACCTGCGCGACAAGCGACCGATCTTGGTCTCAAGATCGTCTCGGGCGTCGACGAACGCGGTTGCTCGCTTCCGGATGGAAGCTTGAATCATTCGCTCGGCTGAAGAGAGCTGTGCGGGGCGTTTGCCCACCAGGCCCAACGTGCTGATCCGCTTGATGAATGAAGGTTTCTTGGCCTGAGGGAAGATTCGTCAGCATTAATCCCGGGAGAAGCAATCGATTGCCCTCACCCTCTCTTTCAACACGGTGTCGAAGGCGGTGACCACCTTGGTCTGATGCCACCACTCGGGAGCTTTGATGCTCTCGGCTACGACAGACGACCCTCGCTTCGAGGTGATCTTGCACAAGGGGCGGAAGCGACCCGCTGGGAAGGCCTCCTTGAATTCGCTGATGGAAGCGGCAAATGTGAGCTTCTTTCTCCATCTTAGCACAAACCAATGACATTTTCGCTCACCTTGGCACGCCGTGGTCCGGGTGGAAATATTGATCGAACGCACCCATCAAGATCTTCCTGAACTTCTCCCGCTGAATCTTCACAGAGATGGCTCCAGGAGGTGGCGAAGGACAATTGCTACACAGTCGGCCGGATGAGCGAATGAGGTCTAGGTTCCCAAATACACGGACTTACACATAGTTGATGTCCAAGTCGCAGACGCAGACCTCAGGGCTAGGCCGGACGCAGTATCTCGACTCGGTGCTCATAGCAATGATCCATGGACCCGGGTCTTCAAGATAGATCTTGGCGTCACGGGCATGGACGTTGTGATGAGCGATACCATTCCACCCTCGCAGTTCGACGAGGTACTTGAGCGTCGAAACGGCAATCTGTCACAGAAGGATGTCAGCTTCAATCCGATATGCTGAGCGACGAGGCACCTACACCCAGCATCGCAGGGTGCCTCGAGATGAACAGAACGCGACCGGTGGGGGCAAGTGCAATCTATGGATGGGCCGTCATTCGTCAGCAACCGATGTCAGGTGCATTGCTGCAATGGAGCGCACCTCGCAAAGGGTCAAGATATTATCCAGGTTAAGACACCGGAAGATGGGCCACATCGTGAACTGTGTTAGGAAAATTCGGGTTGATTAGAAATCTTGATGATACCGCGAATCGCGCTCTACGCACGTTAACGTCCACCAGACCACGTCCGAAATCCAATCCACCCGGGAACCGACAAACTACCTCAAGATGCTCGCCAGAGGCGCCTGCATCGAGACGAACGATGTCGCCAGCTCTGGGAGACGGGGCTTCGAGGATCTTGGCGATTTGAAGCGTATGGGACTGGACGTCCTTGCTGAACCGAGCCCAACTGAGGGTGAGGTAATCCCTCATCAGGTCGTAGATCGGGTGGCGGGAAACGAGAGCTATTCTAAAGGTCAGTAACAGGTGCATCCAGAAGCTTGAGAACACGTACTGAGTGCATATGGTAACCAGAACACGGTGTTCTGAGGAAGGAAAAGCGTGCTGGCACCAGCTCCATCCGCGTTTCCAGCAAAGTCAGCTTCGCTCTCCGTCATGGCACCGGCGTCCGTCTCGCTCTCGTCCACCTCAGTGCCGCTCCATGGCATGCTTCGTTTTCTGGGACGGTTCGGGTTTCCGTTTGTGCTCCGTCCGGTGCTCGTTGCCACAGAGGGAGCGATCGAGGTTGCCATGCTGCTCATCGAAACCTTGTGCGCTCGGCTCCGAGCGTAGGCGGCTGTTTCGAGCGTTCGTCGGATTGCTGCGGTCCGCTCTTCATCCGCGTGCGACCAGACGGTCAGGCACACTCCATGGTACATTGTCTCCTTGGGGGTGGCGTTAGGGTCCGCCGTGTTCAAGTCCAGGTCGGGCGGTGGAAGACCAATGTGGGAGCCTCCCGGAATGCCCAGATGCATGCCATGGCCTAAGCCGGGTTGCCCGAGGTATGAATTGCGGTCGCCGATGGTTCCGCTGGCTGCGGTAGTGGTGGAGAATACGGAAGCGCGAAGGTGAGAAGCTGATGCTGGCGCGGTGAGGTCCCTGGTTGTTGGAACGCTAAAGGTGAACGAGTGGATGGTGGAGGCGGGTTGAAGGGTCGATGCGATAATTTCTACTTCGCGCGGGAAAGAGAGCTACACAAAGGCAAAAGTTGAGACACGGCTCCATACTAACTTAGGGTCGATCCGCACCTTCAAACTCTTGCTCAGCATCTTTCCCAGGTCCCCCTTTCCGAGCCCAGCTTTGCTTTCGGCAGTCTCTCCCGCCCGTGACTTGTTGCCGCGCTTCTTCTTCTTATCTTTGCCACCGTTGACGCCGGGAGTGATGGTTGAACCCAGTACCTCTGCGCGCCACCATCGGCCGACTGCTCCTTCGGAGTGGTGCACGCCTGCGACGGAGTCCGCATCTGCGAGTGTCCAAGTCGCGGGGTTCTTGGGCAAGCCTTGTGGCGTCGACGGCGATTTCCAAAACGGCGACAATTATCGCGAAAAGAAAAAAAAACGGCGAATATTGTTGCCGCGGCACGTGGTGCGAGTAATTGGAATCCCGACCAGGGGCACCAACGGAAGCAGAAGGAAAAGAAGCCAGAAGAAGAAAAAAACCAGAACCGGGGAAGGAAGATGCGCGTTAGAAAACGGTCTGCAAAAAAGTTGTCACGGGCGGTGAAAGTGGCGTACCGGATACGAGATACAGACTGGTGAGGGGGATGTTGGATGACGACGACGCCGCTGCTTCCTTCAGCCTGTCGAGGGTGTCCGAAGTGCGCGGCCGGGGCATCGTGTCTGACTTGCGCATGGTGCTTGCTACGGAGGGCTTGTTGACCCGGACGTAGCCGTCGTCGCTCGCTCGAGAAAGAACATGGTCTGCGGAACGGATGGTGCCGTTTCGACCAAGCCCTGGTTCTGAAGCGACGTCGACACTGGAGCTGAAGCTGAGAACGGACGCGTTTGAAGGTTCAGCACCTCCTTCACGTTCGTCGGCTTCGTCGATGACTGGTGGTTTCAAGCCGCCGTTTTGCTGAACTTGATGTTCGATTCCATTGGAGATCTTTGGGCGGGTGCTGAGCTGGTTGAAAAGCCAGCTCGCGCCTTTTGAACCGTTGCCTGAGGATGAACTTGCGGCGGCAAAACGGGCAGCAGAACGGGGAGAAGCGGGGGGTGGAGAAAGTGCACGTCCGTTTGGGGCCCAGTCTGTCGTTGGAGCTGTTACTTGGAGGGAGGGATTGCGGGTATACGTCGAGGACGACATGCTCGACAGCGAGGGAGGGCCTCCAACGACGAAGGGATGATGAAGAGGGGGAGATGGAGAGGAAAACGAACGGGAAGGGAAGGGAGGAGCGGTCGAAGGAGAAAAGACGGCAAGAGGGATCGTCGAGATTCCAACTCTCGCAATTTCGGTCAGGGTCCAGCTTGTTTGTTTGTCACGGTGTAACCATGGTCACGCCTCATCAGGCTTCCATTAATTCTCTCTCCACACACATCAAAATAACGAGTCTAACAGCGCAGGCACTCCACCCACCGCTCGCAGCTCTCGTCCGGCCTTGTACCGCTCGTAAAGCCACGGGCAGTCGACGCTCTCGCACTCGATCTCCTCGCCAGCGGGGACACCACAGCACGACGCGCAGATCTGCTGGGTGTTGGCCGCCCGCCGCTGAACATCGCGCCGCAAGGTTTCCAACGCAAAAGCCGTTTCTTGAGGCCTTGCGGTGCACGTTGGGCACAGCACTACGCAATACAAAGCCTCAGCGCTCCGACCAGAAGCCTGCGTTGACCCTTGGAGACCGCTGCTTACCCTGAGCTGATGCCTTGCCGCAAACAACGCACGAAGCGCTTTTGAAGTGCTCGTCGATGGTGAATTTTGGTTTTGAGGGACCCGCTTTGGCGTCCGCGATCCTCCTCTCAGGAGCCAGAAACTCGGGCATGAACGGTCTTGCCACTTTCGGCATTTCCGCATACCATGAAGCCACATTGGCCCCAACCAGGTTGAACACACGTTCTAGGGGCGGGATGAGTTGGTGCTCGATATAGTAGTGTGCGTCCAGTTGGTACTGATGCCTGAACACGGTAGTAGATGTAAGCCACGGCATGCACATCTCCTTCTTTTCTCCCAACCTACCGATCTTTCAGAACGTCCAACGGTTCAAAAGCACGATCCACAAGCCTCGACTTGGGTTCTCCGCGGACAATCACATAAGGGACCCGATCACCATACTGAGCCTCTGCGCGAGGGTCTCTAGTCACCCGTCGAGCAGCAACAACAACACCCGGAGGCGGAGGGCCTTTGTCGCTGTAACCGGCGGTGGTCGGTTGGCAGCCCGCCGAGCGCGCTGAAAGAAGAGTGCTGACCTGTATTTTCCCAGCTTGACCTCCTTTGCGAACACGAAATCTCCCAGCGACACCCGTCCATCCATGAGTTTTTGCCAGGACGATTGACAATACGCTTTCGCTTCCGAGAGATCCTGGCTCCGGAAAAGTATTCTGCCGCGAAAGCAATTTAGACAAATCCGCTCTCGGCCAACTGCGTAGAACGCTCACTTGAGGCATTTCTCAACCATCTTTTGCCCCGCAGGTATCCCATCCCTTCTGACGGTCTCTATGCCTTTCGCATCGAACACAGGTTCCTTATCGTCAGGATTCTCGTACTTGAACCCCACGTAGCGCTTCTTCGCCATCAATACGCAAGGGAAGTAGACCTATCAACAAACATCTCAGCCCAAAGAACCCCGAACAAGAGTGCGTTGCATGACCTTCTCGAATTTGAGTTTTATGGGTTTGGGGTTCATCGCGGTGATAGCATCAGCCATCTCGTTACCGAGTCTAAACGCCTGCTCTTTCGTCTTTCCTTCCAAGGAAACGAAAAGGGAATCCGTGTCTCCATATACCACTTTAGCACCCCATCTCGGATTAGTATTAATTGTTGTGATAGCCTAATATGCCAGTTGACGTCAGAATTGAAGCACTTAGAACCAGATATGACGAGGATAAATTAATTACCTTTTCCAGCGTTTCCCTGCCACTTTGGACAATACTGTCCGCAATCTCCACTCCGGGCATGCGTCCTGAGAAGGAAGCACTTGTATACCCGTATGTCACATTGCAAATGAACTTCAAACTGAGTTGGCGGGCATCGAGGACACGAAGAAGAGCCTGAATAACACGTGTTAATAACTAGAAACTTCACAATAATGGAGGAGGCTTGACCTTATCGTCTCTAGAGGTCTTCATGGCCTGCTTCACCATCACGCGTGTGTCCAGCAACTCCGTTAACATCTTGGCAAGGAGGCTTTTGCGGACCGTCGGCGTTACATACATGATCCCGTTCGGTGCGACTAAAAACGAAGGCTTGAATTCATGCCCATTGCAGTTTGTGGCTTCAAGATAACTTACTAAATATATGATCTTTCAACTTGCTCAATAATCCATCAGGAAGCTTCAGGTCATCCAACACGCCGAACTTGTTTTTGCCCTTAAATGTTCCTACCCGCCCGAGGCAAGTAGTGTAACAGTAATTGTAGGCAATCATAACGGAGGGGTATAGAGATTGAAAGTCGAGCACGACCAGTGGGGATTTGTAATAGGCCGATTTGGGTTCCAGGATGAGGGGTATGCATTCCGCCGCGTTTTGTCGTCCAACCTAGTCGTTGACGCATGGTAAACCTTCTAAACCAGATCCGGACGAGCGGATGAGCAACTCACATCCTCTCTGCTAGGCGACAGCAACATCAAGCTTTCGGGTTTCGCAATCCGGAACATGAAGGATTCGACTTTGAATTGAGACCCTCGGCTCAGAACGGAGAAAAATTCAATGCCAAAGACTCTCGCGAACTCACTAGAGTAAATTGACGCTATGTTCAGTAGAGTGCCGATTACTCGTGTGTTACACGACCGACTTACGCGTTCTTGGTGACTACTTGGGTCTCGTCCAAGATGTCTAACACCATTGCAGCGCGCTCGATGAAGTAATTCATCACTCGAGACGTTTGGCTCGAGCTGTTGCTCTTGAACCATTGTGTTAATGTTCTCGCTGAGTAATGAGGGATCCTGAAGAGCGATTAGTTAGGAAGATCATGTTGAACCGAGATCGGTGCCAACTCACCTTCTATGCAAGATGTGGAAAACCACATTCTCCATAGAATAGCTCGTTAGAGACTGCTCTACGCGCATGATCCTCCATGTGTTCAGGACATGGCGTCCTGACACATGGAAGGTGGAGGTGTGCTCCGCGTCGTACTTGACGTTTCCAGGTCCTCGAGACGAAAGAGACATTACACGCCCGATCATGTCGGACAGGGTGAGACCTTTGAATTAGAGGCCAAGGTTACTCAATCAAACCAGAAACCAGGCAACAAGAACCTCAACACACTGTATTCTCGGTGAGCCCTCTCCGAGACATATCCCCAGCTGCCATTTTGCACCTCCCACCCGGTGAGGATATCTGGATCCCACTCTTTGACACGATCAATCAGCGCGTTAATGAGATCCAATTCTGTCTCAAAGAGTTCGATTCGCGCGTCACGCATCCTATCGGGCTTGACGGAGTCGGATTCAATAGCCATGCACCCGCATATGTAACTTGCTCGACGTTGGGCCGGGTCGGTTATTACCACATCTTGCTCTTGAAACGCGAACAGAATGCATTCAATACGGTCGAATTCTGGATTGGGGAGGAGAGATCCTCGGGACACGGCTGAAAGCTCCAGTTTAGGCGAGCCAGCCGGCAATCTAAAGCGTAACTTACCGAAAACCTCAATTGACAGGACGGACATATTCTGGCTCTCTCTCCCACCCCCCTCAGGTCGCTTGTGCTGTGTGACCTGGAAACCATGAGAGTTTCGCTGCGTGGGACCGATTATCTATGTAGGGATAATGTGAGTCCATCTAGGGCAGCTCGCGTGAACTGTGCCAACGATACTATTAACTTACCTGGGATTGCATTGTGATTTTCCGTCGGGACCGATTTTCTGCCACTTTTAGCCCGCCATCAGTCTCTTCAAGCCACTGCTCAATCTCTCTCCGACTTGGGGGTCCAGCACGAACTCCACCAGCGTATTCCCAACCAGTCACACCCTTACCGCAAAGCGGTGTCCGCGACGCCCCGGAACTCTTTCCTGCTACAGACCTCTTTGAGGGGCTTTCCAAATATCGATCGTCCTCCTGCTGTTCGCTCTCATCCCACTCGGGTAACGATCCGACACCCATACCACCTTTCAAAGTGAATAGCCTTCCCGCAAACTCTCGCGATCGTTTCGGAACGTCCTTCAGATTTGAGTAGTATGGGTCACGGTGAAGCACTTCTTTGAGCCCGTTTTCGGCGAGATCGAAAAGAACATCGTCAGGTGTTGGGGGAAGGATGGGATACGTGAAACAGGTTTCGCTCCGTGGACGCGTGTCTAGCACTCACAAATCAGTCATTTGAGAAACACAATAAGCGTAGGGGACTCACCGGTGGTTGGCGGTGTCGAAAGGGTGCCCCTCTGTGTGAATGAAGGAGGTGACTGGAACGAGCCCAGGGAGTCTAGCCAGGTTACACCCTTCATTCCCTGCCCGACATGCTCCACTTTTCTCTTCTTTGTTGCAGGCTCGCCGCTTGAGTTCCCAGTGTAAGAGCTAAAGTCACCCGAGAGCTGCTGTTGTCCCAAGACTGGCGAGGGAGAAGAACGGCCGTCCTTTCCCGCTCCTGGTGGTAGCTTATGTGTCATCCTAGCGACTTTGTCTTCTGGTGGCAAGACGTAGTCTTGAGCGCTGTCATAGCCATCACGGGCACTCGCAGCTTCAGAGGTCCGAGCAGAAATGTTCGACCCGAGTCCCGAGGAAAGCATGGAATGGGCACCAGACGCGATATGCGATCCGCTGCTGGCTGTCGAAGCATAGGACAACGCCGATTTTCCCGCTTCTGACGAGTCTTGCGATCTTGCCGAGAAATCCAGCTCAGTTCCGTAAGTTCATCTTGCAAATCAGTGTATCTTACCGGCGGGCTGAGGCTGTCGATGTGCGTGCCGGCTTTGTAGGTGAATTCCTGAAGTATTGGCAATAAGTATGCGAGTAGGAACGAGAGAGAAAGAGTCCATCAACCCACAGTAATTCCTCGTTGAAAGGGTGCGACTGCTCGCGAAACGGGTTCGCTCTAGCTGGTCCCCCAGTGAAAGAGTTTGAAGGAGTGAGATTGCGACGGAAGGGACTCGAGCGATCGTTCCTGGCCTGTTTAGATGGGGTTTGGTGAATAGAGCTCGCGCGGTGCGACGGCCTAAATTATGAAAGAGTTAGAGTGTGTTCTTGCATAAGGTGGAGCTCTTCACCCTTTGGTTGGTGATGTCAGAACTGATTTCTGAGGCGAGTGAGTGGATCGTCTTTTCTTTGGTGATCCGTCATCGGGCCTACAACGTCCCAGATTAGGCAAGACAACATGAGCGTAGCGATAGCTTACAAGGCATCGTCTAGCTCGTCAAATATGTCGTCGTCTTCTTGGACTTCGTCGTCGATACCCTCGTCATGTTTCGTGGTGGCGCGAAGGAGGTTGTCCATCCCTTGACTGGTCAAGAAGACTTCGTCTATCTCGAAAGCATCGTCTGCCTTCGATGATGTTCTGGATACAGCATGCGATGTCGGATCTTCCGGTGAGTTGAACGAGCTTTCGTCGTTTGTGGTCGTTGGTTCCCAGACACGATGCTCAGGCGGCCAGAGCGACCCTCTGCTTTCGAATGCTGTCACAACATGATCCTCCCAGGAGCGGATGCTGGGATCTGGATAATATTCCGCCCCGTCTTCCTCTTCTTTCTTAATTCTTTCGAGGAGTTCCGCGCGTAACCGTGATTCCGCCCTCCAACCAGGTCCATCGCTTCGCTCAGTACCGACGCTTGCGGGCATGGAAGGTGTTGGCGGGAGCCCCCTGGCTACCCTGCGCTTCCTCTCATCCTCCCAGAGTTCGCGTACGCTAAGCACGAGGGGCTCGGAGGGAAGAGGCAGTCCCGGAATACTGAGCGAGTTATGAATGTTCCGAGCAGCAAGAAGAAGCGGATTGAGGATGTGATACGCGGCGACGTCGAGTTCTAGGGCCATGGTGCTGAGTCGGGGATATGAAGAGACCGAAAACATCGACGTGTCGATCTCTGGGCGATTTCGGATTAAGTATTTTAACTTTATGAGGCACATCAAGCACTCACCGTACTCTTCATCTCCTCTATAAAGATCCACTGGTTTCTGCCGAACCCATGCCTCCGATATTTCCAATTCACCGCATCCATACAGGCCAAAGTCACACATGAACTGGAGCAAGTAGCTCAGATGGCTCTCAAAGACCTGGAATTTCTGCTGCATAATTCCTCCAGACCGTAATATGGTCGCGATACGGATGGTATGCTGAGGGTCGATGATGTAAATCTTCAGGAAGGGTGTCCAGCTGCAGTGGAATCCATAGAGATGGACACCTTTAACTACGTGGATGGCTCGAATGTACTTCGACCTGATGTCTGCTGGGTTCTTCCGCAGAGATATTGCTACTGCGTGGTTTAAGGACTTTAAGAGCCTATTCGAGAACTTGTTCACTGTCCGGCGGTCAGCTTCAGATTGTCCACACTAGATACCGCTTGGAGGACTTACCCGCGTCTGGGGTCATGGAATCCTTGTATTCAACATAAAGATACGGCCATGTTTGATGTATATGCAAGCAAGTTTTGTGTCCCGCTGAGGATAATCCATAAATTCGAATGATGGGAACCTTGGGTAGGGAGGTATTGTCCAGCGTCCCACTAGGTTCCATAGCATGGTCCGCATTGGTAATACGGACTTTGAGCAGCGGTTGGGGTTTCGACATCTTCTAACGTGTATTATGAGCAGCAATAGCAACGATAATGGGTGAATATCTAGCGTGAGTCTCGCATCTCCGTAGGTGTGGGTGTGTAGGGTGGTGACGGTGCCGAGGGTCCAAGCTAAACATTTGTTCGCTGTTTGGCTCGCGACTTCTTTCCAAGTGTCTCAATGTTGACCGACGCGCAGAAAGCAGCCATCCTCCGCGTCTACGACGGTCTCTGGGAAGTCAAGAACTCTCGAGGAAAGCCCATAGCAGAACCTTTTGCATTTCTGCCCGACAAGAATGCTTGGAAGGACTATTACCGCGTAATCCCCCATCCTCGTTCCCTGAACGGCGTAAAGGTTAGTTGGAGATGCGGCTGGAGGCACTGCGACTGTTTTGCTCATCGTTATCGGTAGGAGAATCTAGATAATGGTACCTACCAAACAACGCAAGCTGTCTTGGATGACCTGAGCCTTGTCTTTGCCAACGCGTAGGGCCTTCTTGTCGCTCCGCCCACCACTAGTAGGCTGACGGCGTCCACCGCAGATTACATTTCAACGAAGACGGATCCGTCATACATAATGATGCTAGGACTCTCAAAGTGGGTTTCTAAGCATGTCGGCTGAGTAATAGCGCTTACAGACATTGGGAACTTTAGAACACACTCGAGACCGCCTGGCCAGCAGAGCCCGAACTCAACCCACCTCGACCGGCCACGCCTGTTCGAGCCGTAGCGGCTACTCCCTCCGCAGCTCCATACGATGACTTGGATGCTTCTCCTGTCGGCGGAGCGACCGGAGAGACTAATTGGGAAAGCATGAAGCCTCGCGACAAAGCAGGAGATGAAATCGTACGCAAAACGGAGGCTTCATTACCCCGTTGGAAAGGACCAAGTTTAGAGGGATGGATGAAACTCGAAGGCCAGGTTCGTAGTTGCTCCACCGTATCTTATACTGGTTATCTAATTCTTGAGGTTGTACGATACTGCAGGCTGCTCGCGACCCTTACAAAGTCTACAACGACATCATCAATCGGCTAAAGACTGTTAAGGATAAGGGGGCGTAAGTCTGAAAGATTCCATTAAATATGGTAGTCTTATCTAACTTTTGTCTAGTGATACGCTTGCTAGTGATGCTTTCACTCGGATCTCAGAAGCCGCTGTCCTATCTGAACTCTCTTTTACCGTGAGGCCTTTCCGCCGAGCTCTCAGCAAGTGGTGTAACTGACCCGGGCGCGTTTCAGACGCCAATGTCTCTTGCATTGATCGAGGTTAGTCAGATGACACTTGTGGAGAGCCGAAGTTCACCTCCTGCGTGTCATAGAACCGAGTGGCGTTGCGGGGCTATCCTGCTCCCAAAGACTTTGACATGGATATGGCTCGCTTGTTTGAAAAAGGAAGACGATGGTTTGAAGAAGGTAGCAAGGACTATGGCCGAATATTAATTCTCCAGGTCGGTCTTCCGCATTAGATTTTGCGCCTTTCCTTATTGAACCTATCACCGTAGCGTCTGTATCAAGGCCTCACATCCTCCAGCGCTGCTGCTACCGCACTAGCCCGTACCGCAACTCAAAATTTCGCATCCATACCTGCAGGTCCTGGGTTTGCAAAACCACTACATTCAGCTGGTTCGACCTCTCAAGATGCCGTCACCACATATCGAATTCAGAACAAAGATCGGACTTTTACGGACGAGATCACCTTCAAGGGCATGACCTACAAGAGTGGTGATTACGTGCACTTGATGAACCCGAACGATGCATCACGGCCAATTATTGGCCAAGTATTCAAACTGTGGATTCCTGACGGGTGCGTTTTCTCAGCATAGTTTCTTTTCTGGGATTCTAAGTTGCATGTTTCTAGTGGTACGCCTGGTGAACGTGGCATCGCGGTTTGCTGGTACTTCCGACCGGAACAGGTTCGTTCAGTCAAATATGTGTCCCACTCGTAGCTGATGACGCCTGAACAGACATTCCACCCGCCCCACCGACCGTTCTGGGAGCATGAGGTTTTCAAGACAGGTATGCTGTTAGAAACTCTCCCCTTGGACGTTACTGACCGTATCCTACCGCAGGTCACTTCGCCGACCACGCTATGGAAGACATCATTGAAAAGGTCGGCTGCCAATTCATGACTCGGCATATTCGTGGACGACCAAAGCCACCGATGTGGTATCCAAACTGGCCTCTCTACGTCTGCGACTCGCGTTACAATGACAGGGACCGCGTCTTCGTTCGGATCAAGAACTGGAACTCATGTATCCCCGATGAGCTTCGGAAAGCCGACTTCATGCCAATTTTACCCTATGAAAGGACTGTCATGCCGAGAAAGGTCGATAGTCCATTCTTGCATGGCGTTAAGGGCCCCGGTGGATTAATGGAGGAGGATGAACTGAGGCGGAAGAGCAAGAGAGCAGCAGAGAGGACTGCGAAGAGTTCGGCTCTCCCGGCCCTGGACGTCACTTCCTCTGCAGAAGCGGGTGTCAAGACGGAGGTTGCCCCTGTCGTGGGCGCTGCGACGACAGAGGTGAAGCCTCCAGCTGATCGCTCTCTCACTGTCGCCGCCGGTGGGAGAGCAGCACTCGGAGGTGACCCCACAATTGAGATGTTGCCGGAGGATACGAGTACGGCCTTTTTTGATCTAAAGTGCTATCTTGGAATTGACCTGCAACTCATTTCTAGTCCAGCACTTTGACCGGGATCCCCGAACGGGCGAAACCCTCTGGTTCTCTGGACCTCCCATCCAACAGATCAATCCTGAAGCATTCAGACCGAAGTATAGCTTGGAATATCTTGCTTTCCTGGCCAAGAAGAAAGCCGCAGTCGAAAAAGAGCGCGCAAGGCGTGAGGAAGAAGACGAGATGGACACCGATATGGAGGGTGAAGAGGAAGATGATGGTCAAGGCGGACCGAGGAAAAAGCGACTGCGGTCAGACTCTTCTCAGGAGGCCCGGCCCAATGCACCACCGACGTTGCTCGACGCTCTCAGTAGGCAGTACCAACCAGCGCCTGCGAGTACTTAGCTGTAGATCTGTACCAAGACCTTCTGTCCAACTATGTCCGGAACTCCGGCTTATGTCCGATTCTATCTTGCGTCCGACAACTTTTCAACCGAGACTGATCCCCGAAACGCTCCGGCCCTCCTCTGCGTTGACGGCAACAATGATGTAGCCTCAGTCGTCACATTAGCAGCATCTACGGTTCCAGCAAATGGTCGAGTTCCCGAGGACGTCCGCGGAAGTTCTCTGCACCCGAATAGCAACCTCGCATACCACCCCCGATGAACTCATAGGACTCGTGATGCAATGAGCGTTCCGTGGGTAGGTGCGGAGCTGGGTTTGCCGACGTGGGGGACGTTGCCGGGCGCTTCTGGTCTATTCTGGAACGGCCCGGAAGGATTCGGATTTAGCGAGAACCTAGGACCGAATTCTCTACGCAAATCAACGTCATAGGATATATATACCCCGCGGTCTCTGGTAAGTCGCTGCCCTCAACAACCCATACACGTTCTCTGATACCCTCAACTCTTATACCTCAACTTTCTCTGCTATAATCATCATGTCTCGACGTGGACTCAACATCTTTGAATCTCTCACAGACAAGGCTGCAGAAGCACTGGGCAATGCCCTGCACCTTGCTGTCGACAACTCTAACGCTCAAAGTAAGTTTGAATATGAAGTCTCCTATTAAATTGTTAACATGGTACTGACTTCTGCTTCGCCTTGCAGCCTATCCGGTCCACCTTGCATCTGTTCTCCTCAATCCCGAACCAGACTCGAAGGAGAAGCCGATATTCCACAACGCAATTGTAAAGGCTGGCGGTGACCCAGTATGTTTACTTATCTCTTGAATGTGTATGAATGGTGTACTGAACTTGCTGTGACTCGCAGGCAATTGTCAACCGTGGCGTACAAAGGCAGATCGTCCGCATCCCAAAACAGGACCCGCCACCAGCGTCTCCCGAGCCCACCGAAGCCCTCAGTGGCGTACTCGTAAAGGCCGATGGCCTCAAGCGCAAGATGCACGACGAATTCATTGCCCAGGACCACATCCTGCTGGCCCTCTTGCAGGAAAAATCGATCGAAACCATTGTGAAGGAAGCAGGACTCTCCGTCAGCGCCCTCACCAAAGTCATTGAAGAAACTCGAGGCGGTCGAAAGGTTGATTCCCGGAACGCCGAAAGCAACTTCGAGGCCCTCAAGAAGTACGCTGTCGACCTCACCGCTTTGGCCGAAGAGGGCAACTTGGACCCTGTCATCGGTCGCGACAACGAAATTCGCCGCGTCATCCGTATCCTCTGCCGAAGAACCAAGAACAACCCTGTCCTCATCGGTGAACCTGGTGTTGGTAAGACCGCCATCGCCGAAGGCCTCGCTCAACGGATCGTCAAGCGCGATGTGCCGGCTTCCCTCATTGGTCGGGTGTTCGCTCTTGACCTCGGCGCGCTCATGGCCGGTGCATCGCACAAGGGCGAGTACGAAGAACGCGTGAAGAGCGTCCTCGATGAAGTAGCCAAGAGTGCCGAGGAAGGACCTGGTGTCATCCTCTTCATTGACGAGATGCACCTCCTCGTTGCCGGAAAAGACTCAGGCTCAATGTGAGTAACCTACAAAGCGCCTCAATTTGGACTCTGATGATGACTGAATTTGTTATTCAGGGATGCCGCAAATCTATTGAAGCCTCTCCTCGCCCGTGGCAAGCTCCGCTGCATTGGTGCAACCACCCTCGCAGAGTACTCCAAGTACATTGAAAAGGACGCCGCCCTCGAACGTCGTTTCTCTCAAGTCATCGTCAAGGAACCGACCGTCTCCGAGACGATCTCCATTCTTCGCGGCATCCGCGAGAAGTACGAAGTTCACCACGGCGTTCGAATCCTCGACCCGGCCCTTATCCAAGCTGCCGAGCTGGCCCATCGCTACCTCACTCAACGCAAACTCCCCGACTCGGCCATCGACTTGGTCGACGAATGCTGCGCCAACGTCAAAGCCGAGCGTGAAACCCGTCCCGAGGCCATCGATGCCCTCGAGCGCCGCAAGTTGGAACTTAACATCGAGATCCACGCTCTCGAACGCGAAAAGGACGCCGCCTCCAAGGAACGTCTCATCGCAGCCAAAAAGGCCCTCGAAAACGTCAATGAACAACTTCGACCTCTCGAGGCCGCTTACAACAGCGAGCGCAAGACTTCCGAGCAGATCAACGACGTCAAGAAACGCATCGACGCCTTGAGGGCCAAAGCCGATGAAGCCGAGCGGCGCTACGACATTGCCTCCGCCTCCGACATCCGCTATTACGCCATCCCCGAGTTGCAGAAGAAACTCGAGGAGCTTGAAGCTCAAAAAGCTCGCGAGGATGCTTCAGGCGAAAAGATGGTCACGGACAGCGTAACCCCCGAGGCCATTGCGGAAGTCGTTGCTCGCTGGACCGGTATCCCCGTGGCCAGGCTGATGAGCTCCGAAGCCCAAAAGCTGCTGAAGATGGAGAAGCATCTTGCCAAGCAAGTGGTTGGACAGCCGGAAGCTGTGAAGGCTGTTGCAAACGCGATCAGGTTGAGTAGGAGTGGACTGGCGAATGCGACGAGGCCGATCGCTTCGTTCTTGTTCGCTGGACCTAGTGGAACCGGTAAAACGCTGCTCTCAAAGACAGTAAGTAGTTCCTACTATAGATTAACTTGACTTTGCAGATAACTGACTTTATCTTCCCTTTAGCTCGCAACTGTCTTGTTCGATTCTCCAGAAGCCATGATTCGTATCGATGCAAGCGAGTACTCAGAGAAGCACGCCATCTCACGCCTCATCGGGGCTCCACCTGGCTACATCGGTCACGACCAAGGTGGACAACTTACGGACTACGTTCGTCGCAAGCCATTCTGTATCGTTCTCATTGACGAGTAAGCTTCTTCATTGCGCATTCACGCGCGACTTGAATGCTGACCAATATTTTTCTTTGCAGGATCGAAAAAGCTTCCCGCGAATTCGTCACTCTCTTCCTTCAAGTCCTCGACGATGGGCGACTCACCGACGGACAAGGTCGTGTCGTTGACTTCCGGAACTGCGTCATCATCATGACCTCCAACCTCGGCGCCTCCTACCTCAACGATGCGGCTGAGCACAACCCCGGTGGTGCCATCCCCGAAGAGACTCGCGAACTCGTCATGAACTCCATCCGACGCCACTTTGTCCCAGAGTTCATCAACCGTATCGACGACATCATCATCTTCCGCACGCTTTCACCCGACAACGTCACCTCCATCGTCGACATCCGGTTGAAGGAGATTGCTCAACGGTTGGCTCCTCGCAAGATCACTTTGGACTTGGACAAGGATGCGAAGCATTATCTTGCGAGCGTCGGTTACTCTCCAGTCTACGGTGCTCGTCCTCTGAACAGAGCCATTCAACACGAGCTTCTCAACCCGCTTTCGCTGTACTTGCTTGAGGAGCGGATTCGGGACGGAGAGACGTGCAGAGTGACATTTGATGGGCCGCATAACAGGCTAAGGCTCCATCCTAACCATCGAGCCAAGGCCGTTAAGACGGAGGAGATGGACTTGGATGATGACGATGAAGACGAATGGGAGATGGGAGAGGGAGAGAGGATGTAAAATGGCTTGGAACTTTGGATTTGAGAGCTTGTAAAATATGTAAATAGTCTTGCTTGTACCGTTCACTTCTCTGCCTTTTTCATCATTTGTAGAATATCAATTACAAGGTGTATGTCTTATAATGCGCTTGCGCTCGTGATCCTTGAGGCACTCGTGATTAACCTGACATAGAAGATGGAGCGAATTCCATCATGCCTAACTAGTGATCATCTCTAAGGTGGAACTAAAAGGTAATTCTTCCCGTGTTCTACTTGAATCTTAACATGAGCTAAAACGTCGCCCTTTTTGTGTCCGATTTGATCCTAACATGGTTTCTAGGATCATCCCATCTTATGGGAAAGACGGAACTCCTGCTGCCCTCCGAACGAACTCCATGACAGGATACCAGTTTTGTCTCGACCTTCGTGCCTTCTTTAATTCTCCTAGGGTTGGCCACCACGAAGTGAAGAGTTGGCCTAGTTGAGTCTCGGTATCCGGGTCTTTGAGCGACACGCCGACGTCCAGTAGCTCGAGCTGGCACCAAGAACGTGGGATGGTCTCAGTCGGCGCAGTTAGTAAATCAAAAATCTGCTCTTGTCCATTTCTCCTCGCATCGAATGAAATGCAAAGAGATCGAAGAGAGGGCCGTGTATTGGTGAGGTGAATCAGATCGGCCAATTTGACGAGCGGGGTGCCAGTCATAGGTTGATGATATGCGTGGGTAACCGCAAGATGCGAGAGATGTGGCCATGCTTGTGCCATTGCGTCAAGATGGGTCCCGTCGATGGGGATCCATTCCAACTGAGCGGAAATAAGTGAGAACCGCGTCAAGCCCCGACAGGCAAGCACCGGTTCGATGTCTTCCCAAACCACGGTTATTCCGAGTCGCAACTCAACTTCCTTCAACTCCGTAAATTGCCAAAGGCGCTCGAGCATCCTGCCCATTCGGAGGTCCGAATTCAAGCCAGCCCAAGGTACCGACATCTTGAAGGCCTCCATCTGTTCCGACTCGATTGAACCCAAGACCTGGTTTATAGCTTTCAACGCGCAGCGAATGTCGAGTCGGACAAGGTGAGGAAAACCCTTTTCCATCATTGATAAAATTGGAAGGGATTCCTCGACCGAGTGGTTCCAAAACCTGAGTCTTAAGTCGCGGAGCACCGGAAGGTCCTTCAGTATCTCGAGCATCTCTTGGGTGCAATCGGCCGTGATGATCTCGACTTCCTGAAGTTGCTGATGGGCGCGAAGCACTTCCTCGAGATAGAAGGGATCAATGCTACTGCTACCAGCGCTTTCAATGCAAAGGCTTTGGAGGCTGGGAAGGTGGGACGTCGTTATCGCCTGTACAAAACTCCGTAAGGGCTCCGCAGGAGTCTGGACGTTGACGGAATCGACCAAAATGCCAATACGGGTCATGATCGGGGTGTGGAAGGTACGAAGGAGTACAGCGCCATCGACAGTCTCCTTTAGCGGATCTACGGCGATATCCAGGAACTTGAGTTTGACCAAACTCTCGTTGAATGAAGGTGTATTTGACAAAATCTTGACTATTCGCCAGGCCTTCGAATTTAGGGTGAACTCCATTGTTCGGATGAACCGGGCGTGATAAGCCAATCTACTGTAAACGGGCTCTTCACATTGTGGGACCTAGGTGTTAACCACAAGTGAGCAGGTCCCCGGCGTACGGTGCAGTGAATG
>WSUI01000508.1:0-24349 GCA_019633595.1 Tulasnella sp. UAMH 9824
GGATTGGCAAATGAAGGGTTTGGTATCCGGAAGCGAGCCACTGGGCAGAAGGTTGTGGGGGGCGAAGGGCCGTAAGCGTTGTGGAGGGTGCTCAGGTTATTTATATTATTTCATTTTGTTATTTTTAGCTTGGTATTACTCTCGGGCAGTTCGTTGATGAGGCGACTGGTAGCCTTTTGGGCAGAATATGGCCTGTTCGATTGTGGGGTTCAAAGTACTGTTTCGACGGAGATAACGGCGAGTAGGTTTGAACCCTGGATTCGGATCCTACCCAACCACCACCCAATCCCTCTCGCGCCATCCTTTCATAGCCTTAAAAAATATGGACGACCTTACAGCAGCGTTTTCAGGTCTACTGGGCTTTAGTCCTTTCATGGGGGTCAACCTTTCTGGTACTTGCGCCACAACAAAATTGGTTCAATGGTACGTCCATCAAATCGGCAAAAAGTTGAGTAGACCGGCCCATGACCAAGATCTTGTAACACTAGCACCATGCTTGGAACTGACATGTGCGACGTCACCCGAAAGTTCTTGGAGAAAACCCCCGAAGATGCCACAGACCTGCCATACGACGACTTTATGGCCCGAAAGCAGCTAATTGAACGTGAATTGAACTAGAGGGGTCACTAAACTTCTTTGAACACTTGCGCTGAGCATTTTTCTATTAGATGTTCTTGATTACGACGAAACACGTACTAGGGGAAAAGCAGGAGGGGACCCAGCAGCTTGGGAGTGGACCCCGATTCTTTATGTCTATGAGGTAAGTAGAAAATGCCTCCCGAACGGCAAATGAGACCCTAAATTTTGATTGGACAGATAGCAAAAGGCTCAACGAAGAGGCAGGAAGATGTTGGTCATGTGGTACGACGAAATACCCGCCGGATCATGCCATGGGTCTACTTAGAGACCTTCCTGCATAGGTCTTTGTAGATCCAACTTTAACAAGGTTCCTCATGGTCAATCTTTATGGTCCTCGTAAGCGATTCCTATTAATCCTGAATCCTCGGGTCGCTGAACTGCCGAAACCTTTCCTAGCAACCTGCCGTAGGTTCCATCGACCGAAAGACGCGGTGCCCCTTACTAATTTTACTTCAAATATGCCGTAAACGTCTCTTAGAATGCGGCAACCCGGAGGCATACGCGAATGTAGCCGTTCCGGAAAACTCATCTATGCCTTTTTCTAGATACCATAACGACTATAGCGCTCTCGTAACCTTGCATGCCAATAGGTTCATGAGCCTCCTCAAGTATGTATACTACGACCCAGAAAATCCCCAAGCCAAATGGTGGGTCGAGTCTCTCCTCTGTACGGCTGCTTCGTGCTTGAGATTTTCTCCGGCAGGATCCGCGCAACTTATACAACCAACGCCCAACGCCTCAATCCTGCCTTTCTCATTCCCGCGAATACGGATAAACCTCCCCCCGTTTCCCCGAACCAGTCCTCCGACCACCCTCCAATCATTAACGTGCTATCGGGAGACTTTATCCCCAGTTTAAACGACCACCATTTCCAGCGAATCGATGCCATTCTTGCTCGAGACCCGAGCTGGGGTATTCCATCGGTAACTGTTAGAGAGAGCGTGAGGGAGAAGCAGAGGGTAAAGCTTTGAAGTTGGACAAAAAAACAAGTGCATTCCAGGCCGGGAAAGCCCTTGTCACCAGGGAATGTGCAAACTGTCATCAAGTGGAGAAGGCTGGAAAAGCTGGAAAAACTATGATGACCTGCTCTAGGTGTAAGACGGCACGTTGAAGCCTCTTGCGCTGCGGCTTTGTACTGATCCACCATTCATTTAGGTTTTCTATTGCAATCAGAAATGGTGAGTTCACATCATCAACCTCCTCCTTCAGATATTTGACCTTGAATGTTCCATCGTAGCCAAAAAGAGCACTGGCGGACCCATAAAATATTCTGCAAGGAGCCACCGATGGCGACCGCCCCTCCAAAACCCGTTCAGGCTGACACCATTACCGACGGTTCAGAAGCCCAAGCGCGAGAGGAGGAACAAGAAGCCCAAGGACGCGGCTGAAAGTAGTGCCAAGGCGGAAGTTTCGAAGGAAGAAAGCGTCGATCCTACTCCTGAGGTGGATTAGAAACAAGAGGGTAATCAAGACTTGGTCGTATCTATCTTGTGTACAAATTTTTCCGTTACTACCGTAGAGGGCTTCTTTGGCAGAGGAAAGTGTTGTTGAGATTCACATGTCACGTAGCAATGAGATCCCAACTCGAGTAGATAGCTAGCCGTCGAATGATCGTGATCGAATTCACCTATCCCACCGCCTTGACGAACACCGCAAAGGGTTCCCTTGACGGCAGAATGCACTGTGCGTAGAACACGGCGCAAGACAAGAATGCGCCATATGATCCATTTAGAATCCCGAAACGTACATAACACTCACTCCGCTGTGATGCAGATCTATTGCAGCGAGATGTAAACCTAGCGTCTCTTTCCTCTATCTCGACATTTGCGCTGAGCCGCAAGATTTCGTCGCGATGCTCAGGACTTCTGGAATGGCAGACTCCATGAAATTCGAGAATACGCGCGAAATCCCTCCATCTAAATGCATGGAGTCAGCGAATGCAAAGGATAACTAGATCATGTCTATTGGGCCTACGCATGTTGCCAAACTATCGTGCAGGGGTGTCACTCACCGGATGTAACTTTCACTCAAGTCGAGTGATAGGCAAGCTGCCCCAACGCACCCGGTAGTCTAGATCACTTGAATAGCTAGGCATTGTGAGGCAACCTCCCATTCCCTGGCGCTGTCACGTCTGTCTGGTTGGGTTTCAACCACCTGGCTTTTCTGAGACTTGGAAACGAGGGTTGTACAAGCCCATAGACATACTAGACTATCTCTGCGAGAATTCAGCGGGCCGATGCAGGTCCGGCGGGATCGTGCGTAGGATGACACAAGAAGTCTTTGTCAGCAGTATCACGTGCTCTTCTGTGCTGGAAAGGAGCCAACGACCATCCTACCTCTAAACTTCCGAAACCAACACGTCCCAACCTGTGCGGTTCATGGGCTTGCCAAAACCAATATTGCGTCTTCTCTTAGTCGCGTCCGTTCTCTCAGCCTACTTTGCGTACGACTTTTACTCCGAATACCAGGCTTCCCAAAATGATTATGCGACCAAGGCGTCAGTGGAATCCTTCTTTTCAGCAAGGAAACATGCCAACCAGGGACATACGAACAACTGGGCCGTACTAGTATGCTCCTCGAGATACTGGTTCAACTACAGAGTGAGTGGATGATGATGCAGGGAAGTGCCTTTATGCTTACAAATCCGGTCTCCACGCAGCATATGGCCAACGCATTAGGGATGTCAGTATATTACGACGGTCCCTCGAGTATACCACAGGTCCTTACCTGAACGACATTTACAGGTACCGAACGGTGAAACGCCTTGGAATACCAGATTCAAATATTATCCTGATGCTGGCCGACGACGCCGCTTGCAACTCTCGGAACAAGTTCGCGGGATCGGTTTACGCCAACAAGGGCCGTGGCCTCGACTTGTATGGAGACAATATCGAAGTGGACTACAGGGGCTATGAGGTCACTGTGGAGAACTTTATTCGGGTCTTGACGGGTATGGCATTGCTCGGGTGTGTGGTGTCAGTCATCGGCTTGACCAGCTTCTACTTTCTTTAGGACGAGTAGCGGACTCGATGCCTCGCTCGAAGCGGCTACTTTCCGACGATCGCTCCAACATCTTTATTTATATGACGGGACATGGCGGCAATGAGTTTCTCAAGTTCCAAGATAATGAGGAAATCAGCGCTTTCGACCTGGCTGACGCCATTGAGCAAATGTGGCAAAAGAAGAGGTGAGATGACATACAATATCTCTCCTCACCTATATTAAAGCTTTGCAGAAACACAGATACAACGAAATCTTTTTCATGATCGACACGTGTCAAGCCAATACCATGTACTCGAAACTATATTCCCCGAACATCTTGGCTACAGGGTCTTCCAAGCTTGCAGAGAGCTCCTATTCGGTGAGTTTAGGAGGTCACGCTCGTCCGGGGTCTATTTGGTGAGGCGAGGCTAATTGTTGCTCGTCGGCACCTGTAGCACGAAAACGACAATGATATTGGGGTAGCTGTGATTGACAGCTACACTCATCATGTCCTCTCATATCTGGAGAATGTGAATAAAACCTCCAAAGCAACCATGCAGGACTTGGTGCGTACGGCGTTGATAAGGTCTTGCGACGATGTAAACCGAGTGCCAACGACATTTTGCAGTTCTCAACGTACTCGTTTGAAAAGATTCGCTCGCACGCGGGTGTTCGCTCGGACTTGTTCAACCGGCCATTGGATCAAACCCTCATTACCGACTTCTTTGGAGGCGTGGCGCAAGTCGAAGTTTTGTACGAGCAAGACGCGGAACAACAGTCGTCGGGCGAATCAATAGAGGAGGTTCCAGCCCCGTCATTGCCTACTCGACCACCTGCCGTTTTGGCAAGCGAAAGGCCCCAACGAATGCCGGGATTTAAGGCGCAACCAGTGTCGGACCGGCAATCAACCAACTCGACACTGAATACGGTCAAGGCTGCGATGAAGCGGGAGGATTCTGGGTTGCTACACGCTTTGAAGTTGTGGGGTTCATCGCTGCTGGTAGGGTTGTTGCTTGTATGGACGTTATCTCGGTAGCGGCCCATGGGACGAATTCCACTTTTTGTGAGCGAGTCGATTGATAGAGTGTCCTGAGACCTTTTGAGGGAGACGACTTATATATACCCAGAGAGACCCTTCCATTGGAGAATAAATTGAAGTAATACAATACAGATCTACCACTACACGCTACGGCTACATAATCATCGCATTTTGTCGTAAACTAATGCCGGGGGTTTTTTTCTATCCTGTAGGGGGTGTTGGGGGTGCCAGACCGCCATCTAATCATCCTCAGTCAAGTCCATCATGTCGGCCCGCGACCCTCTACGTCCACCCTCGGCTTTACATAGCGCGTTTGCGAAAGTCTGGCTCTGACTTCCTCTCCGTTCATAAACCATTTTGTATGCATAAGCCCTGGGTACTGATGAGCCGTTCTCGCCAGCACCGTTCCGCGCTTGAAGTTCAAAGTATGTCTCGATGTCCTTGCCGACGAGCAGCTTTGCTTTGCGTTGGGAGGCTTGGCTGACGCCAGCTGTGGAGGGGAAGACGACGAGGGCGTCTGTTGGACGGATGGGACGTTTTGAAGGGTCGAGCATGGGCTGGGGAATGAGCTTGAATGCGGGGAGGGCGGAACGAGGTTGGGAGACGATCGAGTTGCGTCTGGATGGGGAAGGGCGGGTGTCGTGGGGGATGCGAGGGGGGATTGGGGTTTGGACCGAGGACGAGGGAGATGGGGAGCGGGAGGAAGTGGAAGCGGAGGAGGAAGAGGAGGAGAAGGACGGCGGGCAGCGAATAGTGGCATCTGATGTTACTGAGGATGACCGCGAGTGGGAGTGGGCATGCTTGAGAGGGAAAGATATGTCAGGATCGAGTAGTGGGCGAAAGTCGCAGAAAGAGTGCTCACTCGATATGTCATCGCGTCTGAGGTGTCTAGTAGGATTGAACCGCGTCGTGCATCATCGACGAGCGGTGGGAGCTTGAATGAACCTTTGGCGGGATCATAGAATGGGAGGGGAGCCGAGGTGATGGCAGAGATGGAAGGAAGAGCGGCAGTCATTGCTGATTAGAGTGGGGAGGTGTAGAGTGGGGAGTAGTAAGTCGAGGGAGAGTAAGAGTGGGGGTTATAAGGTGCGAGTATTATATAATTACTGGAAGAGTGAGCGACTTGCTTGGGGTCCAAGGACAATCGACTGGGTTTTCCTTTTTCTGTCGCTTTGTGACCTCGTTTAGCTCAACTATGCATAACACACAACACTACCGTAAGGGTCCAGTTCTCATCCCAATGCTCAGCACCTCTAGTACCCTTGTAGATTGTGCGACCCTCGTCGGCGATTACACCTGGGTCCTTGGCTGGCTACCTAACCGCTGAGAGAGAAGACCGGGGCCAGCAGGAGGGTCGTCGGCGTCTGTCCGGTGCTTCAGAGATACGGTTCACGCCGGTCAATCGCCAACCGTCCGGCCTGGCCATTACGGGAGAGTCCCACTTCATCTGTCGTTGGTTGCGGTGCATCCCCGCCCGCCGGCAATGTCCTCGAGCTGTCCTCGACGTTGTGGACGAGTTCGGAGGTGGACCGATGTCAGGGGAACTCCCCGAGAAAATGGGACCCTGAGATTTTTCTTCGCTTTGTTCATTTTTTCCTTGGTGCGGGTGTCACAGACCTCTCATCATCGTCGCTCCCTCTACTAGAGCAGATACAATACAATGGAATTCCCTCCAGAGCCCAACGACCTACCAAAAATATCCATTGTACGTCTCATTGGGCACAATCCCCATACCGCGCCCTTTCCTCACCACCCTCCTCAACCCAGCTACGAGGCGCTGCTCCAGACCTATCAGCCGCAACCTACTGCATCCAGGAGGAGAGCCATACTCTTGGTAATGCCCTGCGATGGATGTTGATGAAGGAGTCAGTCCGTTTCCGTCCACTCTATCCCATTTTGCTAATCGCCACCGTGCGTCTGCCTTTGTCCTTCTGATCCCGGCGTTAATTTTGCCACAATCGCCTCCTTCCCCCTCCTTTCGCCCGTCATCCGTTTCCGGCGTGTCTCGACGCTGTCAACAAATAGTCCTCGTGTCGAATTCTGCGGCTACAGGTCAGCTGCAATCCTCTTTTGTCGCTCCATTCAGGCCGACCAACCTCCATTGTTTCCCGAATCTGACACGCATTGTTTGGTCTCAGCGTCCCACACCCTTCAGAACCCAAGATCCATGTTCGCATTCAGATGTACGGTATGTCCTGTGGTCAAACCCTGTCCCCGATCGCTTTCCCCCAAGGCCTTCCCTCACCATCTCTTCTAGACGGTGTCTCGTCCCTCGACGCACTACTCCAGGCTCTTCAGAACCTTGATGACCTATACGGTGCCATTGACGATGCATACAAACAATCATATAACGAGGCCAAGTTTCAACGATTTGACGAGCAAGAAGAAGGCGACGCTCCCACATTACCCAGCATATTGGACAACCCCCAACTCCAACAACAGTATCCCCAAGATGCGTCATCGTCAAAACCATGAAACCCTTAATTCCGTTTATTCTGAATGTATTATCAAATGTGCTTCCTAGTGCTACCCTTGAAACTATCGCCAAGTCGTCGTTGCAGCCAAAGGCAATCTGAGTACCTTTGTGTCTTGGACCCTCAAGGCCTACCTCGTTGAGAGTGAGCTCCCTTGTGTGCTACGACCATGAGGTCCCCTCCCTTTCTGCTTTTGGTCGTTCCACGGCCCCGGCCAACTGCAACGAGATTTGATCGGCTTCTGCTCTTCAAGAACCATCGCCTTCTCGACGGTTCGCTTTCGACTTCAACCAACCATTAAACAAAGACCTTGCCCTTTGAACTGCATTGAAGTCCAAATACTATAGCCTTTCAACAGGTTCCCTTTTGTGACACCCAGCGATCGAGAATCCCTTGTCATTAGCCGAACCCAGCAAGATCACCTTCCTGTCTAGTCTTTCGATCCAACTTGAAACCCTCACTGAGCACATTAGAAACCGATCGCTCTAAGCGAATGGCCCAGAGATGGCCCGTGACTTTTGGGTAATACATCGATGCTGAAGCGAGGGGGTTTATACGAAAGCCAATGGACGCCCTATCGCTTAATGGGTTCCTTGACTGGCCAGCGTTCCGCCGCGCAAGAGAAAGATACCTCCAGCGCTGTGCGAATCTAGGACCTCACAGCATTGAATGTGCTGGGATGACTTTGTGGTTTCGTCTGGTAAGCACAGGTTTGCTGTAAATTAGTAGCACGACCTTCGGGTGACGCTTTGTTCTCAACCCGCGAGTCTGAAAAAACCCCTGAAAAAAAACCGAGGGCCAACGAGCCTCCGAGTCGACAGTCGGGGCGACCCATAGGAGTTAAGAATGTAGAGCAGAAAATTAAGATCGAATATCGAGGCTATCTACATGATGAAAGCAGACGTGTCGGAGGTCACTTGACTTTACTGGGAGGTCGTTCGTTGAAGGCCACCTGCGAAGAACTCTGAAATTATGCCCTCGTTCATGTTCATGCAGATCTATGGGCCAGAGTCTCTCTCATCTTTGGGTCTCAGACTGTAAGGGTCGAGGTAGAACTGCAACTTCCGGCCCTGGCTGTACAACGAGAGCGACCTATGTATGTGATTGATAATGCGAGTGTGAGTGTACAGATGAAGAAATAATGCATGAAGTTATCCAACATCATCGAAAGCGGGTAAATGCGATATGAGAGTAAAACGGATTCGTCTAGGCTGGGACATAGCTGAAAGTATGATGGAAGGTGGTGAGCATCTAATTGAGACTCGCACGGGTAAACCTACCGAAAGTCCCGAAGTCGCTGAGAAAGAATCCCGGAGGATAGGCTTTCATCAGAAGATTCGTCCAAGTGAGGCACCTGTCTGCTCTTCGTGTTGTTACGCGACAGGCCTATGGAGTCGTCGGAGCGCCTTGCGGCATTGCCGCCAGGGCCGGTCTGTTCTCCCAACGGCCGCCTTCGTTTAAACTTCGTGGCAGACGTTGGGGCGAACGATTTCTGGTCCGTAAGACAAGAACCCAACGCTTCCTCCCGAATCCCGAACACGTCATCTGCAACGGAAATCTACTCGCAACGCCGTGATTGGTGAGAGAGAACGCGGAAGAAATTGTCACTTGATACTAACCAGTGTCGTGGAGGTTTCCTTCGTCTCCTTCCCTCCCGTAGCACCTAGATGGCTCCACCGGTTTCTCCATCCAGCCATGATATCCTGAAGTCCAGTGTCAACAGGTTCGGGGTGCCCGATGAGGTTCCTTAAGAAGGCCGGATCCTCCGGATGCGAATCATCTGCGTCAACCTCAAAATCCACCTTATCATCCTCCCACAGATCTCCCTCTTGGCCAGGAGTAACAGGTCCGCCGGCTGATTGAAAGGATTGATCGGCCTCATCGCAGCCTGGGAAGGATTGGACCACGTCGGCGAGGTCGACAGAAAGGGGCTCTCTAGATGCTTGGCAAGACTCGGGAGTACTGAATACGAGTATAGCACTTGCTTGTGATAGACCGTCCGGCTTTGTTGGGGAATTGTAAGGGATGTGAACGGTCGTCCTGGCCCGCAGTGCCGGGGTGACAACCACCACGGGACTGGATACGTCCTCTGATTGAACTTGTATCTCTTCTGCTCCTACTTGGTCTTGCTTAAGTCCGACAATCGAGAGTCGCTCGATGGGAGATGATACTTCGACAATGTCAGAGGAACCTGTCGGCGATCGATACCCTTCCTCCTGTTGGACTAAATCCGGGAAAGAAGCTGAAAGGGGGACTTCGTTCTCCTTATCCAAGTCCTCGTCTTGGGTGGGGGAAGGACGCGCCCGACGCGCCCGACGAGGAGTAATGGGAATGGATGCTGCGGTTCCCGATTCTGTCTCGTCACGTTTCCGCTTTGCACTGGTGGTCCTCGCGAAAAACCTGCTTGTCGTTGGCCCACCTAGAGGGGGCGATGCATGGCGAACTTGAGATTCACGCTGCCGTTTTTGCTCTCGCTCCGAATCCATTTGCTCCAACAACGTTCGGTGACCGCTAGATGTTCCAGTAGATTTGCGGCGTTGCCTGGGGCTGCTGCGGCCTGAAGATGATCCTGATGGAACGCCGAAGGACTGACGAGACTTAGGAAGGACAGCTGAGAAAGGAAACAATCAACCTCTGCGCTTCGCCTTCCAGATTTGAATCTTACTGAAAAACTTTTTCAGCGTCTGACCATTCGAGTTAGGCGCCGACGGTTTAGGTCTATTTCTCTCCGCAAGTGGCACTTTGGAAGACGAAGAATGAGGCTGGTATTGTGGATTGATGTCGTTCATGGCTTCCATTGTGATTGGATTAACGGAGCCATCAGCGATTCCTCGAGCGATATCAGCGTCAAGATGACTATACCGAAACTTAGCGTCCCGCCATACTAGCAATCGGTGGATCATCACTCACATCCCAACGTAGGCATCTCGAGTCTCATCCCATTCGATGCAGTCCTCAAGCGGGTTCAAATGCACGACAGTTCCGCTCCGAGGATCGAACACTCGTTGATAGAGGAAAGGTAGCTGGGCTACACGGAAAGCATCAAGATATCCGGCTGGAACCTTCATGTTCGACTCTAGGCGGATGTATTGAAGGACCTTCTCCACGGTTTTGTATTTGCGCATTAGCTTGTGTGAAGTTTTAATACCGAGTCCGGTGATAGAAGGTAGATAATCGCATCCTGAGAGAATCTACAGGCCCAGCCGTCAATTCTTCTGTGGCGAATATTCGTACGCTAAGCTAGAACTTACCGCCATCTCTCGGAACTCCTTGTCGGTCCAACCGTACATAGGAGCTTCCTTTACGCATCCGAGTTTCTCTCTCTTAATGTTTACGCAGTTTCCATCCGGATCAAGCTTGAAGAGAACGTTCCTGCACCCGAATACCAGAAGATCCGAGTCCTCTGTGATTACCCCATCCACAATACCACTGCGTTCAAGATACGCTAGCTGTGCATCAGCTTCGTATGGCGCCACAACGTATGGAATAGCTTCCACTTTCAAAGCTTTGATGACTTGGGCGGCCATTTCTGGCGTGACGTCAACACACCGAGTGAGAATTTCGCGAGCTTGAGCGTGTTGACCTTGCTCTGTCAGTTTATTGGCTCGCGCCAAATTCTCAGCGCGTTTTCTGTAAAGGAACTTGTTTAGATTGACTTTGTAATCATCTCGAAGCTCACTACGCACTTTGAGCGGTCCGATTCTGTGCCTTTCTTTGCAGGCAATGGACCACCGTCAAAAACGAGGTAGGGCTTAACGCCGTAGTGCCGCATCATACGAACGCGGTGCAGCACGTATTCGATATATCTGATCCAAACATAGATATTCAGGCAAAGGAACAGCGCGACACCTGAGGAGATGCGGTTACTTGGTAGTTGGTTCTCCTCGGACGAGCTGTGGTGTGCAGGCATACACTCCTCGGTGCAACAAGACATAGCCATCTACAGCAAGACTGAAGAGGTTCGAATTAGATGTGGATCAATGGTTTCTAGATTCATCCTTACGTTTGGCCTTTAAACTCTGAGAGGTGGGTGTTGACCTGGATCGATTTGAGCAATGGAAGCAGGCCTTGGATGCCCATTTTATCGGATCATAAACTTGGGTTTTAAAGGAAAAACTGCGGTCGCTTGAAGATAAAAAGGAGAGGAATAGAGCTAGAGTTACGTGGGTTGGGGGACAAGACACTGTTCCGTTTTGCGTGGTAAACACGGTCACGTGGATACGGACATATGAACGGACAAAGATGGATCCCTTTCTGCCTGCGACCTGCACCCTACGATGCGCGTAATCATATATGTAATCGCGCGATTCATATCTCCCTTATCTAAATCAGAGATTGCTGTTGTATCGCTGGCGTGATGTGTGTAGCTCAGCAATTGATGATGCGGGCAGCTTGCCTACACATCCGACAGCCCGAGCCCTCCATATAACCCGCAAGGTGTCCCCCTGAGCAGTCACGCCGCTGGCTTATCTCCGAATGCCATGCAGAATGGTGCCTCGTTGTAGTTCGTCCATATGTGTCGCGCTCCAAGTAAGTGGCAACACCCGTACTTTAAATTTATATAACCGGCGGGCATACGAGCTAGTACTCTTTAAGTTCATATCTTACCCCGTTGTTCCACAGGCGATGTTTAGCGTTCAATACCTGCAACAACCTCCAGCCGCTCCCAGTAGGGATGTTTCTGGACCTCTTTGAGAGTGGTCCGCATTTCAGCTGACGGCTTAATTCGGTGGGAGGTCCCGTGGTGGTACAAGTCTGACCGTGGGAGATCTGGAATCGGAACACGAAATTGCGGCGGGATTCGATTTATTTCCAAGTTGACCAAGTGCCCTCACCGCGTCTCTCTTCGTCTCCGCTTCCTACTCAAAAAGCGCCGATTTCGGAGCATATCAAGTCTATCACATCCCTCCCAAAACAGCCTCGTGAGTCCCGATCACGCTTTTACATTTCTTGGGGTGACTTGGATGTTTTGGGTGGAGGCTAACCACTTATGTCTGCCTGACGGTTTTGGTGGCACCAGGTTGCAACCCGTTTTTCTCTCGCCGACTCGCCCAAGCCATCGACCACATTGCTGATTTCTGGCTTCCAGTGTGAGTATTCGTTTCCTTGGCTACGCCCGCCTGCGTTCGCCATTCAGGTCGGATCTGCGATCGGGGCTTGCGTCACGCAAACTCTATCACGTTTTCTTCACAAAATGCAGTCAGCACTGACCCTTGATCCCCCTTGTTATAACAGATAATGACTTCAGCTCCTCAGACAAGCACGGCAGCTCGACAGGTCAATCCGACCGAAGTTGGCTGGCAATTTGTTCCCCAGTACTACACATTCGTCAACAAGCAGCCTAATCGCCTTCACTGCTTCTACACTAAGAACTCCACTTTCAGCCATGGTACCGAGGGGGAAGATACGAAAGCTTGCTTCGGTCAGCAGGTACGTCCATCGTTTCACTTACTCAGTCTCGTGCACGTAAGCCTTCGCGCAAGGGGTCTGACTTCATTTACACCTACAATAGGAAATCCACAGCAAGATCATGGCGCTGAATTATGAAAACTGCAAGGTCTTCATTCACAGTGTCGATGCTCAATCTTCTGCCAACAGCGGCATTCTCATTCAAGTCGTCGGCGAGATGTCTAATCGGGATGAGCCTTGGAAAAAGTTTGTCCAAACTTTCTTCCTCGCTGAGCAGCCAAATGGCTATTTTGTGCTCAACGATATCTTCCGGTATGTTCGCTCGGAACGTTCTATGTATCATTCTGATCAGTGCGTTTCCAGGTTCTTGAAAGAAGAGAGTGCCGACGAGGGCGAGGAGGAGGAGGAACAAGAAGCTCCTGTCGAGGAAGAGCAACCTGCGTCTGCCCAGGCCTCCGTCGAACAGTCTCAGGAGCCCGCTGCACCTGTCCCGGTCTCGGTTCCTGTTCCCGTTGATCAAGTTGCTTCATTCACGCCGGAGGATACTGCCCAGCTACCTTCGGCATCGCCTGCCCCTCCAGCGACCGCAGAAGCCGTCCCCGCGCCTGAAGCAACTGTTTCCCAATCAACCGAGGCTCCTTACGTCAACGGGGTCAATGGCCATTCTGAAGCCGTCGAATCAGAGGAAACCCAGGAAGCGGAACCTGCCCCCCCTACTCCTCAAGCTGAGACCGCACCTGTTACGACTATCTCAGAACCAACTCCTGCTCCTGAGGTACCTCCACCGGTGAAAGTTCCGTCCCCGGCTCCTCCAGCACCTTCCGCCGTACCTGCCGCGTCCAATGAAACCCCTCAAAAGTCCCCCGCTCCAACCCCTGCCCCTCCACCACCGGCGCCCACGGGTCCGAAGACTTGGGCAACACTCGCCGCATCCAACAACAAGAAGTGGGGAAGCGTTGCGTCTGATGCCAAGGGTGTCAGCGCTGCTGCTCCTCAGACTCCACCTCCTGCACCTTCTCCTCGTCCAACTCCTAACGGCACCAGGGCACAAGAGCAAGCTAGCTCCCAAGCAATCACGACCGCTCAATGTTTCGTCAAGGTATGTTGACATGGACCGTGTGCTGCGCCGCATGTTAATTGGTTTCTCTTAAATAGGGTGTCACAGAAAACGTCTCCGAACAAGCCATGCGCGACATTCTAACCTCCCGTTTCGGACCCATCAAAGAACTGGAGATTGTTCGCAACAAAGCTTGTGCATTCCTCGAATTTACCACCATCGACGCCGCCCGCAAGGCCATTCAAGCTTCCCTCCCAACGCACGCAGGCGGAGAAGGCGGAATTCGTTTGGAGGCAAAGCCTGGTTCTTCTGGTGCACCTCCTAGACTCACTGTTGAGAGGAGGAAAGAACGTGATGAACGGCCTCCGCCTCGTCCTCGTGGCGGCGCGCCCGCCTTCGGCGAAGGTAGGGGTGCTATCGGAATGCAACCCGGCGAAACTCGTAGTGGAACTCAAAGTGGACGGGGCCGCGGGGCCGCTCGAGGTCGCGGCGGTGCTCCCAAGTCTTAACCGCTCCTTTATTCCTAGGTGCTCGTAGTTTGGTCTGAGAGCGCAAGGCTCGCTTTTGCTTTCTTTCTTTTTTCCTCCTGTTGTTTTTACTAGTTTGGCCTTCATCCCCGCTCGCTCTGCGCTCTTGACCACACACTTCACGTTAAGCCCCTGTTCGCATCTGTTTGGTTGATCTGTGGCGTGCTGTCTATGCATTATCGTTTTTTGTTAATGCGAGTTTATTTTTCGATAACGAATTCGTTACGTCCGCTATTAAAAGTCTCCCTATCAGGCCGACGAAACCCGACACTTGACAGGATGAGCGAAAGCGCCGTGCATTCTATGAGCGGTAGATTCTACAGACACAACTATTGACTCAGAACCGATTCGCTGGGATATGGTAGGTGGGTCCGTGACGAAAGGGGGAGAAGGTCAACGACACAACGCTAGATGAATAGGGATTATTCCGCTACCACCAAGCCCAGCTTGAGCTGTGTGGAAACGCAGGTGACACCCGCTGGAGCATCGGTGCCCGTCTGGAGATAAACCTTCCATTTTCCATCCTGTAAGCATGCTAGGAACCAGTCATGGGCTCCCCAGTTCGTGGTGAATCCATTGTTGGTCGCAACAGTCTGTAGCACCTGACTGGGATCTGCCTTCCAAGAGAACGTCAAGCCGATGTTTGGATACCACTTCAACGGCTTGTAGGAAAGGGTTGATGGTGTGGGTTGATAGATGTTGAGGTATACTCGGCTGACACAGTTACCAGTTGTGTTCACGTATTCCATGCGATAGATGGACGATGAATAGGTGATTTCGGGGGCGTAGGGATCGGGGATCAAGATTGCCTCGTTTGCTGGGAACAGGCACTTAGAGAGCCAACTACGTGTTTAACATGCGAAGGACTTACTCGAAGAATCTCGTTGAAGATAGAAGCCATAGACAGCTGTGCCTTCCGTAATGGCGCCAATTGGAGTACCAGTGGCCCGAGGAATAGCATACGGACACGTCTGTGTGGCGGTTTTTGTTGAAGAGCTGGAAGAGCTAGTGGTCGTTGGAGTGGTCGTTGTCGTCGATGGAAGGCATTGGCTAAGATCTAGTGTTAATACTAGTCAGACTCTTGGCCTTATATCAGGTGAATCCTATCCTCCTCACAGGGATCTATGTACGTGCAAACCCATCCCGGACCGCATTCGATTGGGCCCTTATACGTCAGGCCACCACATTGTCCCGATGGGGAAGCAGTGGGAGCCGAGGTCGTCGTGGTCGTGCTTTTAGACGATGTTGTGCTGGATGATGGGCACCATCCGAGAGCGATACAGTCGGTCGTAGTTCCTGCTTCGGTCGTGGTCGTGCCTTTGGTCGTGGTCGTGCCTTTGGTCGTTGTCGTGCCTTTGGTCGTGGTCGTGCCTTTGGTCGTTGTAGTCGATGGAAGGCATTGGCTATAGTCTAGTCATGTTAATGAATACTAGTCAGACTCTTGGTCTCATATCAGGCGAATCCTATCTTCCTCACAGGGATTGATGTACGTGCAAACCCATCCCGGATCGCATTCGATTGGACCCTTATAGGTCATGCCACCACATTGTGCGTATGGGGCAGCAGTGGCAGCCTTGACGGCTGAAGCGAGTGAGAGACTGAATGCGAGGGCGAGACTTGAAGCAAACATCGCGGGCTTGTGTCATTCCCAAGCCACCATGTTGGCCCTCCAGTATTTATGAGATGGTCCGGAGAAATAGGCATTGTGCGGCAAGTTCCTGCCGGCGGACGGCAGACGGCAAGGCGGTCAGTTGAGACGGTCGACGAGCTTCTTGGAAGCTGGTAGGATCTGACTGTGTTCCTAGAGGTTAAGAATCGGTCAGGTCTGTACCTGAATCCCATGCTCATCATTTGAAAAAAATTGAAACAAGCATCTCGAATCCAATTTTTCTTCTTGCCAAGCTCAAGTGGCTGCGGGGATGCAGGAACAAGGAAGAGTGCGCATGTGCATCGCCGACTAGATCGCGGGAATTTTCCACGAAAGCGAGCGGCCATTGGTTTTGGCTTACGGAAAGGCACATGTTACGTAAATCTAAACTCTGTCCAAGTAAAAGAGAAAGTGAATACCGCGATGGCGGTCGAGGAATGGGGATAGGACCAAGGGAACATGGAGCCGCGTCGCATGTCAAAATTGTGACAAGGATTCTCGGTAATGTGAAAACCCACGAAGTTGTATATCCTTAGTGGATGTAAATCTGAGCCGAGCCGAGCTCTGTGCAGGAGCGGGGAGACTCCGACTGCACTGCCCCAAGATGGTGTCACCGAGCCAATCAAGGCGTGCGGGCCAGTTTCTCAGCTTGGGTACTATCGTTTTAGTCCAGGACTGAGAAGTATTCAAGCTAGATAGATGTACAGAGCAACTCTATTCTGCTGAGACAAGACCCAGTTTAAGCTGTGTGGCAACACAGGTCACGCCAGCAGGAGCGTCACTACCGGTCTGGAGATAAACCTTCCACTTGCCACCCTGCAAGCATGCTAGGAACCAGTCATGATCTCCCCAATTTACTGAGTATCCATTGTTTGTTGTGACAGTTTGAAGGACTTGGTTAGGATCCGCCTTCCAAGAAAAGGTCAGAGCAGCGTTGGGGAGCCAATAAACTTGGTGGTAAGAGGGCCCCGACTGGGTACCGGTAATGTGGAGATAGACTCGACTGATGCAGGTCGCGTTGGTGCTGATGTATTCTAGGCGATAGATTGAGCTCCCGTACGATATTTGAGGTGCAAACGGGTCAGGAGTCAATACTGCCTCGTTCGCTGAGAATGAAGGGCATTAGAAGACGATCCCAGAGGGTAAAGAATGACCCACTCGTAGAGTCGCGCTGTAGATAGTAACCGTAGAAGGGTGTCCCCTCCGTAATAGCCCCAATAGGGGTGCCTGTAGCACGGGCGATGGCATAAGGACAAGTCGAAGTCGCAGTTCTTGAAGTAGAGCTTGATGAACGAGTCGACGTTGGAGTGGTTGTTGTTGAAGTCACGGCTTTTGTTGTGGATCCTCCGGGGATGCATTGGCTATACCCTGGTTAAGGAAGGTCTAGGATCAGTAGTCTAAAAGGCGCTGACGGTTATCTTTTAACCCACAGTCATTTTGATAGGTGCAAACCCATCCCGGGTCACATTCCAAGGGACCTTTATACGTGATTCCGCCACACTGTTGCCATGGACCGGCAGTCGCAGCTTTGACGGTCAACGAGAAGGTCAGACCAATTGCAAACAGGAGAGCTGAAGGGAACATCGCTGCCTTGTGTTATCCATAAATCTGGGTATGTGGGAGATATTTAAGTATACGGGCTAGCTTTCGCAGTCGGTGGATCCGGGGCGACGAGCGTTCGATCGTGTGGAAAGCTGTGGGGATATATTGGGCTCGGATGTCTGTTAGGAAGGCATTTCGTTCCTATGTCTGTTAGCTGGTAGATGTCCAAAGCGTGTAGTCAATTTGGTTTCTACAAGCCAAGCCAGGTTCTAGCGTGGACGAGCGAGGGAAGCGAAGCAGTCCACCGACGAGGTCGCGGAAATCTTCCTGGGCCAGGGGAAAAGCAGCACATGATCAAGTTCGCGAGAAAAGAATCAAACCTTACGTATTCCGGAAAGGCAAATAAGATAATCAATTTCATCGCAACGGATTGACCGTGAATACTTTGAACTAATTATGAGAGTTGAAAGTAGCCGAACGAGCGCTGATCCCTGGGTGCACCAAACTACCGATCCAGGCTCTTTTGTGAGAAATGGCCGTGCCCAGGCGACTGAAAAATTGCGTCGGATCACTATTGTGGGCATGGATATTCATGAAGACTTGGCTTCGCTCAGGTGCTGGTGAGATTTACATTGTCAACGGAGGTCAGGTCCATGGGATCCTGAGAGGCTGTGCAGCTAAAATCCGGATCCCAGTTCCTACGCACACCCGAACTCCTTCCGCCACGGAGTCGAATGAAAGGTTACGGGGCTCCGAGTCCCTGCCGTCTAGTGAATGAATAACCGCTCTCCTGGCGCCGAGACCGATGACGGCTCGCCTCGCTCCTGTAGTCTTCAGAAATGGAGCTAGATATAGCATTTCAAGCTTCCGAAGACTCTAGGATGCTAGTTCACTGCCAGGACACTTGGAACTGGTTGGCCGTTGAGTATAATGGAGCTCCAAAGCGATCTGATAGGCCCCGCGTGAGCCCAAGCCTCCGATCCTCATTTTGTTGAACAGAGCAGAGGCTCGTTGCCATCCAATCATTTGTGTGGCAGCAGGAACTTGAAGCTGCCGCAAGACCCCTGATTTGAGACTGGCGCGAACAAGAAGCCGAGAGTGAAAGCTTAGCGGGAATTTCAACTTTAGAACGAACTGGTAGCAGAAACTAGCTCCCATAGCAGTGTCCTTCACAGTCGGGTTACCCTATCTAAGTACCGTCGTAATCAAGCAAGCTAGGGCAAGACGTTTTTCTCAAGCGTCCAGGGTTATAAGTGGCTATGGAACTAGAGCCATTGCGATAACACTGTTACGGAGTAATCTTTGTCCCTGTGGAGGATCTATTTCCGGGTGCTAATCGGACTCTACATGGAGTTCTCGATCAAACCCATTGAAAGGTTTATCACTGCAATCACAACAGAATGCAAAGGAGCACGTGTGAGGACCAGGGTGCGAACAGAGAAGTAGAACGTGGGAAGGTCCTCGCTAGAGCCGTGGCTGCTGGCTGTCGAGGCAGAGACGGAGTAGAGTGACGAGTGGAACGCGCGAAGTCAAATGAAGAGAAGGACAAGAGGATGGAATACAAGTAATCGCGAACGAGGAAACCGAGTACATGCAGTAACTACCAGTATATATAGGCAAGAGGTAAGACAGTCGGTGAGCGACGACTCAGGCGCGCTGAGCTCGTCGATCGAGTGCAACAAAGGAATCCAAATAAGGAAATGACAATAGAGCGACACCACTCGTCGTCGAGCGAGTCATGAGGTAGAAGTCTCGCTCAACGACGACTCTGAGCAGTCATGGGAGGCGGTGTCAGAGTGATACGACTCGAACGGGTGAACGGGTCGGTGGCGGAGGCGGCGGCTAGGCGGCGGCTCTGACAGTACCCCCCCTCTTAGGCCGCGCCTGACGAGGTTGGACCGTGACGTTCAAGTCGAAGACGAGAGGGCATGTTGACTGTGCGGCCGCTACGAGTGAAATTGAGCTCTGGGGGTCGATAGGAAAGTAGATGTGCGGGGACCGTGTCGGGAGGGTTGGTTTTAGAAGAGCGGGTACGGTGAGTAGTGGGAAGATCGAAAGACGGGTTGGAAATGGGTTCCTCGTTGTGCTGTTCGCTATTGTTGAGGAGTAATTTGCGGGGTCGTGGTTTGTTAGGGTACTGAGAGTGGAATGTGCGTAGAAGAGAGTAAGTGGAGGCTGGAAGGTCCTCGAAGCGGATCCAGGAGCGTTCGGAGATTGGCTGGTCGCGGTATGCAACGAAATAGTCGACTCTTTGCCTAATAGAGCGCGAGTCAAGGATTCCGATGATTTCGAATGCGGTGGATTCGTCGTTGTCGATGGAAAGGGGAGGACCGGGAGGGGCTGCGCGACCTGGAATAGTGCTGGGGTGGATGGCAGGTTCGAGGTAGACCACGTTGAAGACGGGGTGCGTCTTTCCCATAGAGGATGGGAGGTCGAGCCGGTACACGTCGCGTTCTCCAATGCGTTCGACGACTCGGAAAGGGCCGATGCGCTTGAAGTCCAACTTATCGGAGGGTCTGCGAGTCTTGATGTTCTTCCGGAGTAGCCAGACCATGTCTCCTGGAGCGAATACTGGCGCGACTATTGCGTGCTGGTTGTAGTAACGTTGGTAGTCTTCTTTGGCGTGTTTCAATTCCAATTCTAATTCTTCGCGGGTGGTGCGGAGGCGTTCCACGAATCCTTCGACGGCCGGAACGGACTCGGAGTGAGAAGTCCTGAGGGTAAATCGTGGGTGGTAGCCGAAATTGGCGAAGAATGGGGTTTGCTTGGTCGAGGAATTCGAAGTGTTGTTGAAGGAGAACTCGGCGAGAGGCAATAAGTCCGCCCAGTTATCTTGCTGGTACGAGCAATAGGCGCGTAGGTATGTTTCAAGCGTCTGGTTGGTTCGTTCCGTTTGTCCGTTGGTTTGGGGGTGGTATGACGTTGAGTGGCGAGCTGAAATTCCGAGGAGTCCATATAAGCGGTGGGTGAATTGGGAGACAAAGGTGGAGCCGCGGTCGGAGGTGATTGTGTCGGGTAGGCCATGATAACGGAAAACGTGTTGGAGGAAGAGGAGGGCTAGTTCTTCGGATGACATTGCTTCGTGACACGGCACAAAGTGTCCCATCTTGGTGTAAAGGTCGACTATGACGAGGATGGAATCGAACCCGTTTGAGATAGGGAGTTTAACGATCATGTCGATCGCTATGTCGGACCAGGGTCGAGTAGGAGATGGGAGAGGTTGTAGTAAACCGTAGGGCGAGTGACGAGGGATCTTGATGCGTTGGCACATGTCGCAAGACGCCACGTAATTCCTAACGAAAGTGCGCATTCCAGGCCAGGAGTATTCGCGACTGAGTATTTCGAAGGTTTTGGCTCGTCCTGGGTGACCGGCTGCGGGAGAGTCATGTTGTTCTTGGAGGATCTGGACTCGAAGCTTGCGAGGGATGTAGACACGGCCGTTGTGAAGTGCAAGTCCGTCTTCGGTCATCCTGAAGGCTGGGAGGTCGTCCGGACCGAGTACAGAAGAGGACTTGAGGCCTTCCTGAAGGTCTTTGTCCGAAGGGTAGGCGGATTTGAGGTCATCGAGAAGGTCGGAGGGAGGAAGAGAAAAAGTTTGGAGGGATGAGATGTGGACTGCGTCGTTGGTGGGAGCGATAAATCGGAGGTGGTGAGAGTTGAGGAGAGGTGGTCGCGGGAGGCGCTTGTCATTGGACGAGGGTGCATAGTCTGGTCGTCGAGAAGGGGCGTCGGCCATGTTCTTGCATCCCGGTTTATGGATTAGGACAAAGTCGTATTCTGACAGGAGCATGGACCAGCGCGATTGTCGATCGTTGAGCGGTTGGGATTGCATGAAATATTCGAGGTTCTTGTGATCTGATCGGACTTGGACGGTGTGGTGAGCGCCGCAAAGCCAGGATCTCCACTCTTTCATAGCGGCAACTATTCCTAATAACTCCTTGTCATGAATTTCGTAATTGGATTCAGCTGGGAGGAGCTTTCTGGAGTAGTAAGCAACGGGGTGGAGAGCGCCTTCGGAGTCCGGTTGCCCGAGAATTGCAGCGATGGCGAAGTCGGAGGCGTCTGTAGTGAGGGTGCAGGGTAGGGAGGGGTCGAAATGTTGGAGAATAGGTGCCGAAGTGAAGGCGCGCTTGAGGCTGTCGAATGCGAGTTGGCAGGCGGAGTCCCAGTTCCAAGTGACGTCCTTCTTGGTGAGTCGAGTAAGAGGGGACGCGAGTTCCGAGAACTTGTCAATGAATCGGCGGTAAAAGTTTGCGAAGCCGAGAAACGATTGGACTTGCGAGAGGGAAGCGGGGGTTGGCCAATCTGTAATGGTTTTGATCTTGTTCTCGTCCATAGAGAGGCCATCTTTTGAAATGATGAAGCCCAGGAATTCGATTGAGTCTTTGAAGAACTCGCATTTGTCGGCGCTGGCGAAGAGGTTGGCATCCCGTAGACGTTGAAGTACATCGGTAATAACCCGTTCGTGTTCTTCTTGAGTCTTGGAGAATATAAGGATGTCATCTAGATAGACGACGACACAGACGTCTATTAGATCTCTCAGGACGTCGTTAACCAGAGCTTGGAAAGCCGAAGGTGCATTGCTGAGGCCGAATGGCATAACAAGGTATTCGAATAGGCCGAGCCGTGTACGGAAAGCGGTCTTCCATTCGTGGCCGGGTTTGATGCGAAGAAGGTTGAACGCGGATTGCAAATCGATCTTGGAGAAGTACTTGCATCCTTGAACTCGATCCAGGAGGTCATGGATGAGTGGGATGGGATAACGGTTCTTGATCGTGACACTGTTTAGGCCGCGGTAATCGACGCAGAGGCGGAGCTTGCCGTTCTTCTTCTTGACAAAGAGTACCGGAGCGGCGGCAGGAGACTTTGACGGGCGAATAAACCCTTTTTGAAGGTTCTCTGTAATGTATCGCTGTAGTTCTTCTTGTTCGGGTTGTGTAAGGGAGTATATAGGGCCGAATGGTGGAGTCTTCCCGGGTAGCAGGTCAATTTCCATGTCGAAGGGACGATGTGGCGGTAGCTTGTCAGCCTTAGCTTTGGAAAAAACGTCGGCGAAGCAGTGGAACATCTGGGGAATGCGAGAGAGGTCTGGCGGGGTTCCGTCATCGTCGTCCGGGAGAGGTTCGGTAGGTGAGAACTCCGTCGATGACACGGAAAGGGGAATTTCTTCAACGACGGTGGTTGCCCGAGGGCCAAGCCACGTTCTTGGGTTGTCGCGAAGGAAAGCGTATGGGTCGTTGGGATTGGTTGAGAGGAGAACTTCTCCGGATCTTCGACATCGTCAAGGAGGACAGAAAACTTATTGGAGGTGGGGATGTTGCATGAGACAGGAGGAACGGCCGGGTGGTCAGGCACGGGCGTTATGAGGGAGGAAAGACATGGCATAGAATTCGAACGAGTTATGGAACAAGTTATAGGATCGAGAGGAGGCGAGTCGGGAAGCGAATCCTTTTTTTTGGTTTTGTGAATAGAGATGGGATCGAGAGAGGACGAATTGGGAAGCGAATTCTTTTTTTGGGGTTTGTGATCTTCTGATTTTTCAGGGGTTTCTTGATTTATTTGGGAAGAAGGAAAAGAGTCGAGAGAAGAGAGACGAGATAGAGAGATAGAGCGAGGACAGAGAGTTTGAGTGGGTGCCGCAGTCGGGTGACCTAAATCGCCTGCGGCCCGTCTTTTCCCTCAACGGACAGGGTAGCTGCGGAAATGTTGAAAGGACGCGAGGAGGTGGTGTTGTTGAAGGATTTTGCGTTGTTGATGCGCTGTTGTTTGTGCTCAGCTGCTGTATGACCGGCTTGACCACAGTAGAGGCAAAGTCCATGATGAAGGCGGTGTTGTTTCTCCTCGGGGGTGAGTTTCTTGAATGACGAAGCAGCCCTGTTGGCGCCGGCGGGGTTAACCGAGAACGATTCCCAGCGGGGAGGGAGCGGGCTGAAGATCATCGCGTCGACTTCCATAGCGTTTGGATCGGCAGTGGGTGTAGCGACGACGGTGGAGATGCCTGGAGCGGGGTGAACATTGAATTGAGCGCGGTAGCGAGAGATTGCTTCTTTCTTCTCCATGGCACGTTCTCGGATGCGGGCTTCGATCTGTTGAGCTTTGCTGATCATTGTGGAGAGGTCTGAGGGCTTCCCTTCGATGACCAAGAGGTCCTTGATCTCTTCTTTGAGTCCTCGATAGAAGGTTTCGGCCTTGGTGTAGGGATCCATGTCCATATTGGCCACGTGGGTTTCATAGGTTGCTGCATAGCTGGCGACGTCGCGGGTCTGTTGGAGTTTGTTGAGCGCAAGTCGTGCGGTGAGGCGAGGGTCTGGATCCGCCCAGCGGTTGAGAAATTCTTGACGGAAAGCAGTATAGTTGCCGAAGAGAGTGACGGAGTGTAACTGATTTTGTTGGTAAGCTTGGTGGTGGTTGTCGAACCAAGTGTACTGAGGGCCGGAGAGGTGTTGGCCGAAGTACAAGCACTTAAGGTATGGAGTGTTGATGCTGGGTTGGAACTGGAGGGCGATATCGATCTTCGACGCGAAGGCACGAGCCTCGATAGGTTTGCCACTGAAGTTACCCGGGTCGGCAACGCGGGCAGAAGTCTTTGGGGCGGAGCCGTCGGTGGTACCATTATCTTGGGTCAAAGCGTGTGCACCAACGAGAGAGTCGAGGCGGTTGACGATATCGTTAGTGAAGACAGCGAGGTCGGTTCGATGATTTTGAAGACTGGCTGACTGAGCGTTAAGGATTTGTCCGAAGAGATGGGCCAATTGCTGAACGGTGGGGTCGATTACGGGAATCGGGATCTCAGGGGCTTGAGCGAAAGTATCGTCTGGAAGAATCGGTTGCTGTATGGGGTGATCCTCTTGAAAAACTTGGTGTTGGTCGTGATGATCCATTGTTGAAAATGAGAGAGTATTGGGTGAGAGGTAGAGAACAGGATGACAGAGAGCAGCGAGTTGGTTCGCGATACTGTGAGGACCAGGGTGCGAACAGAGAAGTAGAACGTGGGAAGGTCCTCGCTAGAGCCGTGGCTGCTGGCTGTCGAGG